>PVJC01000230.1:85411-145406 GCA_004026665.1 Murina feae | reverse complement strand
GGAATGGAACCTGCCACCCCTCGGTGGACCGGATGACGCTCCAACCAATTGAGCCACACTGGCCAGGGCTGAAGGAAGTTTTGGTTGATTTCCCAGAGCCCTCCCTATGTCACAGAGGGGCCCGTGGTGCTATACCCGACCTGGTTTGGGCAGGTGTCTGATGGGGCCTTTGTGCTCCCCTCTCTCCACAGGAGTTTGATGGCTGCCAGTGGCCGGGTCCATCCCCACTGCCTCCTCCCTCCTCTATCCCCACACATTCCTGCCACAACCTCCCCCCCCACCCCCACCCGCCGCTGGGCCATTGTTATCAGGAGACATTCCTGGACTGCCTGAGAACAGCTTCCACCTTGGGCCCTTCTGAGAGGAGGTGTGATCACTGATAACAGGCCCTGCCAGTGGCTCCCTTGGGGGATGGGCCCTGGGGCAGGAGTCTGTGAAGCCCAAACAGTCTGAGCCTGCCTGCTGATGCTGTCTCTTATGAACTGTGTGACCTTAGGCAAGCAACCTGACCTCTCTGTGCTCAGTTTTCTCATCTGCAAAGTGGGGCTGTCCACATAGAGCTGCATTGGGTTTCCTGGGCTTGTGTGTGTTGTGCACTTCTTAGCATGGTGTCTGGCATGCAGGAGAGTCTCTACCCATCAACTACCTGTTATTATCATCTGAGAACCAATTGTCCCTCCTCCTTCTGGGCCCCCAGTTTAGACTGCGTCTGTATCCACCTTCTGCGGAGGCACATCAAGGCTTTCTCTTCTCCAGGCTTGTGGGACCAGGGGAGGGCAGAGCTGAGAGAGCTGTTTTCAGAAGTCGAGAACCTGCTGTGTGACCTTAGGTTGCACTTCTTCAGCTCTGAGCCTCCTATTTCTGGTTTGCTCTGTGAGCACTTGGACCTGGCTAAGGCCCTAGGCCCTCATTGTCCCCATCGCTGCACTGTCTGTAATTCCTTCCTTGGCTGGGCTTTTGTTGGTCTCTCCCACTGTAGTGCCTGGCCCATAGGAGGTGCTCAGGTAAGCTTTGTTGAAGGAGCCAGTCGATGCACAATGACTGAGTGAATGCCCAGGGCTTTCGTATTCCCAGGCCCTTCGCCAGGAGCATCATCCCCAGTCATCTCTCCTTGTGGAATTCCTTGTTCTCGAAGCTCTTCTCAAATGCTGCCTCTGCTAGGAAGCCTTTCCTGGTTTCTCCCAGTCGAGGAGATTACTGGTGCTCTGAACATGAGGTCTGAGGATCTCTGGTGGCCCCCACTACAGTCCACCTTGGTATGCATGGTACCTTGTGAATAATCACCTAGACCCACGCACATACTAGGAGCCGTACATGGTGGGGAGCCCTGTGCCTGCGATGTCTTATTTAATCTTCCACAACAACCTTGCAAGGTGGTTATGATTATTATCCTTCCCTTTGCAGACTTCAGAGACTCAGAGAAGTGAAGTAATTGCCCAGCTATGAGAGAGCGAGCCAGGATTTGAAACCAGGTAAGCTTACATTTTTTCTTAAAAGGGAAAGAAAAAGCATTAATACACACACAGTAAAAAATAATGCAAACAGTACAAAAGAAACAGGAAAAAGAAATCTCTTTGCACCCAGGTCTCTTTGCCGGAGCTGTTCATTGAGAAGTGTTTCTGGTGTGTCCTTCTAGGGAGATCCAGGCATGTATAAGTATAAATGTCAGAAAAATTATTTTGAAAAAGGTAGCACATGGTATACCCTGTTCTGTACCCGTGTTCTCTTAACAGGGTACCTTGGAGATAATTTTGTGCTGCTTGCTGTTTTTTTAAAAAAATTTAAACCTTTACTGTTGAAAGTTTTACATATGCTTCTTTTCTTTCTCATGGTTGCACAGAACTCATGGTGTGGATGGGGAACACGCTTTATTTAATCAGCAAGGAATACTTCGGTTGTTTCCAGACGTTGCTTAATTATAAACAGTTCTGTGATGAATATCCCCAGTCATACACTTAGCGTTCATGTGTGAGAATGCCTTTAGATGAATCCCAAGTTGCAAGGTCATGGGGTGTGTGCAGTTGTAATTTTGATGTATATTACCAGATTACCCTGCAGGGAGCTTGCGCTGATATACCCTCACACCATACCATCTGGTTTGCCTCACTCTCACCAACACAGGTTGCTGTGGAATTTTAGGATCTTTGCCAACCTAATAGATTATCAATGGGTTCTGGTGTAGTTTTTCCTCCATGAGCTTTAGTTTTTAATTTTTATTTATTTCAAAAAAGTTTTAATTGGATTTATTGGGATGACATCCTATATAATAAAACCCTAATATGCAAATCGACCAAATAGTGGAATGACTGGTGGCCAGTGCCCTCCCACAGGGGAGTGCCGCTCAGCCAGAAGCCCGGCTCAGGGCTGGCCAACGCAGTGGTGGTGGCGGCGGGAGCCTCTGCAGCAACACTGAGGAGCAGTGAGCCCAGTGTAAGGGAGCAGCAAGCAGGCAGGCAGTAAGGAGCGAAGGGTCCCAGACTGCAAGAGGGCACAGGCCAGGCTGAGGGACCTCACCACCCCACCCCCCACCCCGCCCACTGCACAATTTTTATGCACTGGGCCTCTAGTTGGTTAATAAAACCATACAGGTTTCAAGTGTTCAATTCTGTAACACATCATCTGCCTATTGCATCGGGTATTCACCACCCAAGTTTTGTTGTTGTTTTTTAAATAGTACAGCTTTACTAAGAAGTATTTTATATACCAACCAATTCATCCATTTAACGTGTACAATTGAATGTTTTTTAGTATATTCACAGAATTTTGCAATCATCACCACAGTCAGTTTTAGAACATTACCCCAAAAAGAAACTGTGTACCCTTTAGTCACTCTCCACTTCCCCTCAAACCTTCTTCCCCATTCCCAGGCAACAGCTCCTCTAGTTTCTGTTTCTATACATTTGCCTATTTCGGACATTTCTATGAAATCATATAAGATGTTGTCTTTTGTGTCTGGCTTCTCTCACTTAGTATAATGTTTTCAAGGTTAATTTATGCTGTCTCAGTACTTCATTCCTGTTTCTTGCCAAATAACATTCTCGCATTTTATTTATCCATTCAAGTGATGGACAAATGGGCTGTTTCCACTTCTTGGTTATTATGAACAAGGCTGCTGTGAACACTTGTGTACAAGTTTTTGTGTAGATATTTTTTTCTTCTTAGGTATATACTTAGGAGCAGAACTTGTGACTCATATGAAAACTGTGTTTAACTTTTTGAGGAAATGCCAGACTCTTTTCCAAAATGGCTCCACCATTTCCCATTCCTCCCAGCAGTGTGTGAAATTTCCAGTTTCTCCACATCCTTGCCAACAGCTTGCTCTGTCTTCATTGGAGCCATCCCAGTGGGTGTGAAGTGTTATCTCATTGTGGTTTTGATTGGCATTTCTCTGATGACGAATGATATCGAGCATCTTTTCATGCAGTTACTGGCCCCTGGTAAATCTTCTCTGGACAAATGTGTATTCCAATCCTTTGCACACTTTTAAATGGGGTCCTTTGTCTTTTTTGTTGTTGAGTTACGAGAATTCTTTATATATTCTGGATACAAGTTTCTTATCAGATATGTGGTCTACAAATATTTCCTCTCATTCTTTGGATTCCTTTTACTTCCTTGATGGCGTTCTTTGGCACATAAAGTTTTTATTGTTGATGAAATCCAGTTTAACTTCTCTCTCTTTCTTTGTGTGTGCTCTAAGGAATCCGTGTGATCCAAGGTTTGATGCCTATATATTGTTACAAGAATTTAAAAAGTTGCACCCTGTATATTTAGCTTTGTGACCCATTTTGAGTTCATTTTTGTGTAGGGTTTGAGGAAGGAGTCCAGCCTCTTTCTTTTGCATGTGGATATTCAGTTGTTTCTAAACACTTATTGAAAAGGCTGTTCTTTCTCTGTTGAATAGTGTAAGTATACTAGTCAAAAATCAATGGAGTGTAAATGTGAGGGTTTATTTCTGGACTCTAAATTCTGTCCATTGATTTGTAAGTCTATCCTCATACCAGTACCACAGTGTAGATTACTGGAGCTTTGCAGCAAGTTTTGAAATTGAGAAGTGTGAACCCTCAAACTTTATTTTTCTTATTTAAGATTTTTTTTTTTTTGCTATTTCTGGTCCCTTGGCTTTCCCTATGAATTTTAGGGTCAGTGCTCACTTCAGCAGCACATATACTAAAACTGGAACAATACAGAGAAGATGAGCATGAGGATGACACGCAAATTTATGAAGCGTTCCATATTAAAAAAAAATTAGGATCAGTTTTTCAGTTTTTGCAAAGTACCTAGTTGGAATATTGATAGGGGTTGTGTTGAATCTGTAGATCAATTTGGGGACTTTTGCCAACTTAGCAATGTTTAGTTTTCTAATCCATGAATATGGGATGCCTTTTTATTTATTTAGATCTTTAATTTCTTTCAACAATTTTTGTAGTTTTCAGAGTTAAGTTTTGCACTTTTTTGTTAGAAAAGTACAGGTATTCTTTTGATATTGTACATTGTTTTCTTAATTTTATTTTTGGGTTATTCATTACTAGTATATAGAAATACAATTTATTTTTATAGCATGATCTGGTAACTTACAACCTTGCTAAACTTGTTTACTAGTTCTAATAATTTTTTTAGTGGACTCCTTAGGATTTTCCATATATAAGACCATGTCATCTGCAAATATAGTTTTATTTCTTTCTTTCCCATTAGGATGCCTTTTATGTCCTCTTTTTTTCCTGGCTAGAACTCCAGTACAGTGTTGAATAGAAGTGTCTTGTTCCAGTTCTTAGGGGAAAGCATTCAATCTTTTCACCATTAAGTATGATGTAAGATATGGGTTTTTCATAGATGCCCATCATCAGATTGAGGAAATTCCCTTCTATTTCTAGTTTGTTTAGTGTTTTTTGTTATGAAAGGGTGTTGGGTTTTGTCTGAGACATTTCTGAATATATATTGAGGTTATTATGTGGTTTTTGTCCTTTATTCTATTGGTATGGTGTATTTATTAATTGATTTTCGGAAGTTAAATCAACCTTGTATTCTTAGGCTCAATTTCATTTGGTCATGATGATAATTCTCTTTATACATTGCTGGATCCAGGTTGCTAGTATTTTATTGAAGATTTTTGCATCTTATATCCTGAGGGATAGCAGCCTGTAGTTTTCTTTTCTTATGGTATTTTTGTCTGTTTGGGTATTAGGGTAATACTGGCTTCATAGAACTAATTGGGAAGTGTTCCTTATTGAAGAATTGGTAGTCTTTCTTTTTCCTGTGTGTGTGTGTGTGTGTGTGTGGATGCGCGCGCACGTGTGTTAATCCTTACCTGTCTTTACTTGTGAATATTTTGTACCATTGATTTTATATTTTTAATTTATTTTTGAAATTAAAAAAATATTTTTATTGATTTTAGAGAGGAAAAGAGAGGGGGAGAGAGAGAGATAGAAACATCAATGACGAGAGAGTTTTATGGTTTAACATATAGCCTATCCTGGAGAATGTTCCATGTGCACTTGAGAATCATTGGTCGGCTGCCTCCTGCACGCCCCCTATTGGGGATCGAGCCTGCAACCGAGGTACATGCCTTTGGCCGGAATCGAACCTGGGACCCTTCAGTCCGCAGGCCTACACTCTATCCACTGAGCCAAACCAGATAGGGCTGATTTTAAAAAATATATAATTTTATTGATTTCAGACAGGAAGGGAGCCAGAGAGAGGAATAGAATCGTCAATGATGTGAGAACTCATTATTAGATGCCTCCTGCATGTCCCCACTGGGGATTGAGTCCACAACCTGGGCTGTACCCTGACCAGGAATCGAACCATGACCTTCTGGTTCATAGGTTGACACTGAACCACCAAGCCACACTGACCAGATTCCCAGTGATTTTTAGATAGAGTGGAAGGGAGGGATGGGCGCAGAGGGGAGAGAGAGAGAGAGAGAGAGAGAGAGAGAGAGAGAGAGAGAGAGAGAGAGAAAGGGAGAAACATTGATGTGAGAGAGACACATCCATAGGTTACCTCCTGCATGTGCCCTGACCAGGGCTGGGGAGGTGGATCTGCAACTGAGGTATGTGCCCTTGACCAGGAATTGACCTCGTGACCCTTTGGTGCTCAGGCCGACGCTCTAACACTGAGGCACACCTGCCAGGGCTATTTCTTCAAATGTTCAATAGAATTCGTCAGTGAAGCCATCTGGGCCTGGATTTTTCCTTGTGAGAAGTTTTAAAATTACTAATTCAATCTCTTGTTTTAATTTTATTCAGATTTTCTATTTCGTCTTAGTTTTGGTAGTTTGCGTTTTTCTAAGAATTTTTGCATTTCATCTAGATTATTCAGTTTGTTGACATATCATTCTCTTATAGTCTTTATTTCTGTAAGGTTGGTAGTATTGTCCTCTCTTTCATTCCTGATTTTATTAATTTGAATCTTCTCTCTTTTTCTCTTGGTCAGCCTAGATAAAGGTTTGTCAATTTTGTTGATCTTTTCAAAGAACTAACTTTTGGTTTTGTTGATTTTCTTTATGTTTTTTTTTTCTATTTCATTAATTTTCCTGCTTTAATCTTTATTTCCTTCCTTTTACTTGCTTTAGGGTTCATTTGCTCTTCGTTTGCCAGTGTCTTAAGGTGGAAGGTTAGGTGATTGATTTTTCCTTTTATAATACAAGCTTTTACAGCTCTAAATTTCCCTTTAAGTTTTCTTTACTGCATCCTATACATTTTGATAAGTTGTGTCTTCATTTTCATTTGTCTCAAAGTATTTTCTGCTTTTTTTGTGTGTGACTTCTCCTTTGATTCATTGGTTATTGAGGAATTATTAATTTTCACATATATGTAATTTCCCAAATTCCTCTCTGTTAATGATTTCTTATTCCTTTCATTGTAGCCAGAAGCATACTTTGTATTATTTCACTCCTGCGTTTATTAAGGCTTGTTTTATGGTTTAACATATAGCCTATCCTGGAGAATGTTCCATGTGCACTTGAGAAGAATGTGTAGTCTGCTGTGGCTGGGTAGCTTGTGGAATTTTCATTTGCATTAATCTTTTAAGTGTAGTTGAGCACCTTGTCATATGTTTAAGAGCCATGTGCTTTGCTATCTGTGGTTACTTTCCTTATTTTGTGGGAGCTCATCATGAGTTACTAATATTCCTCCTAGTTTGTGTTCTTTTGAATTTGTTTATGATATTTATTGAGTTATGCAGACATTTTATTTAATTAAAAGAAGACATTTCACAAAGTCTCATTTTGTAAAAAGATTTTTAAAATTAATCTAATCTAATAAAAGAGTAATATTTAAATTGACTGTTTCTATGGAATGCCTAAGCCATGCCCACCAGCCAATCAGAGCAGCTGTATGCAAATTAACCCAGCCAAGATGGAGGCCGGCAGTCACGGAGCTAGAGTAAACAGGGGCTTCCATTGCAGCAGGAGTAAATTGTCTGCCTAGGCCGGCTGGGCCTCTCCAGACTCCAGGCAACATACTTGCAACATTGTCTCAATTATAGAAGCCTCGGAGCCCAAGCAAACAGCAGGCCCTGGGTGAGACTACTAAGGCAACATTCTTTCAATTATAGAAGCCACAAGCTGAAGCAGATAGGAGGCTTTGTTACCTGCCTAGGCCTCGGCTTAAAGGAACAGTGTATCAATTATAGAAGATAAATAAACCCCAGGAACCTGCTTCCAGCCAGCCTTGCTGGGACATTGGGTCAATGGGAGCTGTAGGCAGCCTGAAAGCCTGAAAACGCCCCTCAGCCTGTCACCCAAGCTGGCCACACCCCAACTGGAGGGCTTGGCCAGCCTGCAAACAGCCATCAGCCCCTCACCGGCTGGCCAGGTACCCCAGTAAGGATCCAAAACCTGAAGGGACTATGGGCAGCCTGAAAGCCTGAAAACGGCCCTCAGGCCCGCACCCAGGCTGGCCACACCCCAATGGGGTGAGGGACCCCACTGGGGGGCTTGGCCAGCCTGCAAACAGCCGTCAGCTCCTCACCCAGGCTGGCCAGGTACCCAGATAGGGACCCAAAACCTGAAGGGACTGTGGGCAGCCTGAAAACAGCACTCAGGCCCACACCCAGGCTGGCCACATCCCAATGGGGTGAGTGTCCACACTGGGGGGGCTTGGCCAGCCTGCAAACAGCCATCAGTCCCTCACCCAGGCTGACCAGGCATACCAGCAGGTGGACATCCGCAGAGGGGTCCCAGACTGCGAGAGTGCACAGGCTGGGCTAAGGGACCTCCCGAGTGCACAAATTTTTGTGCACCGGGCCCTAGTGTGTGTGTGTGTGTGTGTGTGTGTGCACATATATTTTTTAGAGAGAGAGACAGGAAGGGAGAGAGAGAAAAACATCGATGAGCTTCAATCGCTGCCTCCTTGCAGCCCCCTACTGGGGATTGAGCCCACACCCCGGGCATGTGACTGACCCAAAATTGAACTTGCAGCCTTTCGGTACCAGGACGCTGCCCAAGCAACCAAGTCACACCAGTCAGGGCTATGCAGACATTTTAGATTTTTTATGTGGATTGATTTATCATTTGAAGAATGATTCTTAGGTTTTGTGCCATGTTTAGAGATGCTTTTCCCATTTGGGTATAAGAAAAATGTATTCTCCCCTCTACTTTTTAGAGCTTTATAGTTTTGGTTTTGTGGGATTCTAAGCTGATTGATCTGGAATTTATAGGCATATGGAATGAGATTGAGATTCAACTTTGTTTCCTGATGGCAAATCCTTAATCCCAATTCCATCTTAAATATAGTCTATCTTTTTCTCACTGGTATGAAATGTCACTTTCATTATTTATTAAATTTCTATATGTTTGGGGCAATTTTTGGACACTCTATTCTGTTCCATTTATTTGTCTATTTTTGTGCTGGTATCACACAATGTTAAGTACTATGATTTTATAGTAATTTTTACTATCTGGTTGGGCGATTTCCCCTTTCATTACTCTTCTTTCTAGAATTTTCTTAGCTACTCATACACATTTACTTATAAACTGTAAAATTGACTTCTTTAGCTAAAAGAAAATCCTGTTGGAGGTTTTATTGGTATCACATTCAATTTTTAGATTAACTTAGGAAGAATTGATATTTTTATAATGCTGGGCTTTAAAAAATTTTCATTTTCTGCCCTAGCTTGTTTGGCTCAGTGAGTAGAGCATTGGCCTGGAGACTGAAGGGTTGTGGGTTTGATTCTGATCAAGGGCACGTACCTCAGTTGCAGGCTCAGTCCCTGGCCCTGATCGGCGTGTATGGGAGGCAACCAATGGATGTGTCTCTGTTGCATTGATGTTTCTTTCTCCCTGTCTCTCCCCTTCCCTTCGACTCTCTCTAAAAATCAGTGGGAAAATATCCTCAGTTGAGTATTAAGCAAAAACTTTTTTTTTAAAATTTCTAATTGCTGTTGGTACATAGATAGTGTTGATTTTTTGATATTACCTTTTAATTTCTTACCAGTTACCTTAATTTGCTTTTTGTTTAATAGTTTTGCAGCAGATTCTTTTTGGGTTTCCAAGATAACATTGATAACATCTGAAAATGATGATACTCATTTTCTCTTTTCTAATTCCATTTTATTTCTTTTTCTTAGCTCATTGCATTGGCAAGATCTTAGAGGAAGGTTGACTAGTGGACATGCTTGTCTCTCCTGGACTCTTCGCCTATGAAATAGCTTTTGTAGGCCTGGGCTCCTACTCAACTCCACCAGACAGACAATCCTTCCAGGGCCAGACACATGGCTTGACTCAGAGTAGCAATTTTGGAAGCCTTTGCTTAATTGTAAGAATGATTAGAAAAGAGCAAGGATCTGAAATGTAATGATCATAATAGCTAATACTCATTGAGCACTTCTTATGTACCAGGCACTTTAGAAGTATTATCTCGTGTTTCCCCCACAACAAGCCCAGTTACCTAGGAATAATTACCCTGATTCCCATTTTTTGTAAGGGGTAAACTGAGGCCCCTTTGAGGCTGAATGGCTAGGAAGTGGAAGTATGGCATCTGAACCTGGTATTCTGGTTCCAGGCTTGTATTTTTGACTTCTCCATATTGCTTCTTCCTCCCTGGAGGGTCCAGAGATATGGATGGTGAGTCAGAGGCTGGAGGGGGCGGGGGGTGGGGGGAGGGAGGTTGCCTGGGGTAGTGGGTTGTCAGCACAGAGATTGGGCCATCAGAGGTGTGTTTTGATGACTCTCTTGAACCTCCAACATCCCAGTTCTGCTGCACTCACTTGTGTGGCTTTTGGCAAAGTTCTGGCTTTTCTGAACCTTAGTTCCATCTATAAAGTGGGTACAGTAATTGTCCCTATGTCATTGTGTTGTCAGGATAAGTGAGTATCAACTGCTTATGAGGATCTCACCTCTGTACTCAGCATTCAGGACCCTGCCACCTAACTCCTGCTTCCTTTGCATTCCTCCTCTCATTGCCTGTAATGATAAAACCAACATTGTGTGCTGTTAATCAAACACTTATTCTGTGCCCTTCACATGGACTCTCCCACCTCATTCTCAGATGTTTCTTATTATTCCCATCCTATCCTATATAGTAAAAGGGTGATATGCAAATTGCCCCCTCAACCGGGAGTTTGACCAAGGGGTGGGGTCAATCCGCCAACCACCTGGGGTCCCTTTCCCCGACCAACCCCACCCCCAATTGTCCCCCCCCCAATCAGGGGTGGGGCCAGCCCGCCAACCACCCGCAGCCCCTCCCCATGCCCAGCCTCCCCCTCCAATCGCTCCCCCCATCGGGGGTGGGGCCAGCCAGCCAACTTCCCACATCCCCTCCCCCTGGCGGGCCCGGCCCTATGGGCACTGACCCCACCTGTGCAACCGAGCCTCTAGTCTATATAAAAGCCTAAGCAACTGAACGATCAAACAACTAGTCAGTGCGCTCCCATAGTGGGAGCGCTGCTCAGCTGACTGACGGGTGCACCAGACCCTGGGCTCATGGCTGGCAAGCGCAGCTGCAGTAGCGCGAGCCTCTCCTGCCTCAGGGGCAGTGCTGCTGAGCAGTGGTAGCGGCAGGCGCAGTGGGGCTGGGAGGAGTGGGTGCGGTGTGGTGCCCAGTCTGGGCTCAGGCTCCTCCTCGGCCTCCTGGCCCACAGCTTTGTGCACTACTACATCCCCGAGGGATCTCGGATTGTGAGAGGGCGCAAGCCACGGTGAGGGATCCCACCAGTGCATGAATCCATGCACTGGGCCTCTAGTTTTAAAGATAAGGAAACTGAGAAGTGAAGTAACTTGTCCAAGAAAATTTAGCTGGTAAGGCAGGATTTGAACCCAGGTCCGACTGAATCCTTATTCTCAACTCCTAAGCTCCTGGCCTCCCCTCCACCCTTAGAAGGCGGTGGAGGTGATATTCTTCAGAGTCAGGAAGGAAGGAGTGGGTATGTTATGACTGAACACCAGTTTTTTCTGGACTCTTCTGGATGTTGTGAGCATTTGTGCATCTGAAGGGGGGCGGGGCACAGCCCATGCAAACGCCAGGAGGTGAGAGCAGTGTGCTCCCTCTGTAGGGTCTGTGGGTGAGGGTGACAGCGCCCACTCTGTTCACATGTCTGGTAGTTTCTAGAGATGCCTCGGCTGGGAGGAGGGTGCACTGGAGGGCCCACTCCTGCTGCCCTGGCCAGGATGATGGGCCTGGCCTGAGGGCGTGGAGATAGGGTGGGAAGGGGATGCCTTTAAGAATGCCGGGAGGGAGGATGGGAAACCAGCCCTGACAGTGACATGGGGTGGGGCAGCCTCAGGGAGAGATGCCAGGTCAGGTTGGGACCCGCTGAGCATGAAGTCTTGGGGGCACTGAGCAGGCCGCATTCTGGCATCTCTCCTGGGTAGCGATAGCTCAGGCTCTCTGTCTGGAGCCTGTGGTCGGGAGCGGCTCCCCAAAGGAAAGGGGCCACCTTCCTCTGGGAACCTCAGGCACCCCAGAACAGAGCCCTGACCACTTCCCCTTACTATTTCTGCCTTGGCGTGTGTCAGTGGTGAGAGACATGGGGGGGGTTGGCCATTCTCTAATGGGCAAGTCATAGTGACTTGGTGTTTGGGCCCGAAACAGAGTCCTGCCTGGAGAAAGGAGACTGAGGCCAAGAGGGTCATCCCTCGGAGGTCACAAGCATGGTGGCATGCAGGGACTAGACCCCCCTAAGGTGCCTGTCCTTCCCCAAGCACACTCTGCTTTGTAAGAAGCCTGGAACTTCCAGCTTTCTCTAGGAGTGGGGCCGGATTGCCTCACCTGCCCTTGGCCCCGTCTGCCAAGGTGTCTGGCTGTTCAGTGAGAGGGGTCCTGAGGGCAGGAGGTGGGTCCCATGAACCCCTCCACCCTGAGCAGCCCCAGATCCTGCCTGCCTGTTGTGTTTTCCTACCCCTACTTCTTTTCGTTTCCATTCTCACCCTCATTAAATGACCCCAGGCAAGTTCCTCAACCTCTCTGTGCCTCAGTTTCTTCGTCACTGTTAGCATCTACCTCCTAGATTATCACGGGGATTTGATGAGTCAGTACTTGCCAGGGGCTTAGTTCAGGGCCCAGTACAAGGTCCAGGCTCTGGGAGGGTTTGACTATTGCGGAGTGATACCTGGTCTCTGCATGAAATCGCAGGAACAATGCAGGATGCAAACCCTGTGTCTGTGCTCTTTAGTCTTCTGTCTCTTCTGCAGATATTTCCAGGCGCCTTGTAGGAGCCAGGCCTCCTGGTCACTGGGGGTATGGAGATGGGTCTGTCCTGGTCCTGCCTGCAAGGAGCTATGGCCAGGGCACCCCCAGGACCCCAGTTTACAGTCCTGTAGTCATATGATGCCAGAAGGGAATGTGTGCTCCATGCACTCCCCTCACTGATTCTCCCAGCAGCCCTGTGAGGTGGCACCTTAGTTATGCCCAATTGACAGCGGAGGAAACTGAGGCACAGGGTCCCATGTCAGGGTGGTAGGACTTGGATTCAAATCCAGGACTCTGGCTCTTTTTTTTTTTTTAAATATATTTTATTGATTTTTTACAGAGAGGAAGGGAGAGGGATAGAGAGTTAGAAACATCGCATCGATCAGCAGCCTCCAGCACACCTCCCACTGGGGATGTGCCTGCAACCAAGGTACATGCCCTTGACCGGAATCGAACCCGGGACCCTTGAGTCTGCAGGCTGATGCTCTATCCACTAAGCCAAACCGGTTAGGGCTAGGACTCTGGCTCTTAGCCTCGACCTGCCTCCTGTCTATATATATATATTTACTTGTACTATTAGAACCAACCACAAGGACCAACTCCCACCCCCCCACCCCACCCACCACACACAAAAGACCAAACCCTAGAAACCAGCAAACACTGCAGTCAGAGGCCCTGAGCCACTGTGGCCTGTTCTTGAAGACCGTCTTATGCTTTTCTGAGTGCCCTAGTGGGAAGTGGTCTTGGCTAGTGTAAGACTTAGGGCCAGGAGGTGTCTTTTCCTTCGCCCCCTCCCAAGAGGGCACGTACGTCCTCTTGGTACTGGAAGAGCCTCCAAGGTCCAGCGCCGGCTCTCCCTCCCACTCCACAGCACATTAGCCAAGTACCCTATTTCCTGTTCTTGGTTTCCTCCTGTGACAGGAGGTTCACTTTTCATCATTCAGTTCATTGTAAAGTAAGTCTGGGGTCTTAGAAAGTTCCTAATTTAAAAACTTTTAAAAAATGTATTTTTACAATTTTTATTTCCTCTCAAAGTGCCACAAACAAGTGCTCTGTGAGGGCACGCAGTCTCCGAGGCAGGACCTGGCCAGTTCAGCCCTTTGTCCTGCTGTAGTGACTCACAGAGCGCCTCCTGCATAGTTGGTGCTGTCAGTGCTGGACTGGGGAGCAAGTGGGTTGGAGGTACGGTGGTGGGGGCTCAGCCTCCATCAAGCCTGGGAATGTGGGTAATCAGGCCAGTAGGTCCCACGGGACACCAACTATATGAGTGCTGATGGGCACCATGACCTCAGGGGATTGGGTTGCCATAGAAATTGGCCATTCCTGTCCCCAGGCCCCTTGGTCCCTCAGGAGGCCCTGGTGATTCTTTGGACTATTAAGCAAGTCTCCCTAGGGCCTCCCCAGCCCCACATTCTCTGAGCTGGATGGACCCCAGGGAACATGCAGGCCACACCTCCATTGTGCAGCAGCGCAGGCTGAGGCCCAGAGCATGTAGGGACTGGCTGAGGTTCACATGGGGACTGGGGTCATAGAACCGGATTCAGCTCTCAGGGCTAACAGGCTTGCCTGAGACCCCAACCAATTAAAGGGATTTTTCTCCATCCATAGGTTCCCAGAGGAAATGCTGGATTCATTCCAGGGCCTGCAGCATGCCCTGGAGAACAGTCGGAACTACCTGGCTGGTGTGTCCGCAGTCACACAGATCAGTGAGAGCTGAGGTGCAGGCTGACCTGCAGTGTTCCCAGCACTCTGGCTTGCCTCGCTCAGTTATTACAATGACCCGGCCGTTTCCAGATGAAGACACTGGGCACAGGGAGGAGTTAAGTTGCTTACCTGAGGTCATGCAACTGATGAGGGACAGAGCCAGGATCTGAGCTGCAGAGTCTGGCTTTAGAGCCCACTCTTTACCAGCTTGCCCTCCCCAGCATCATTCTCGCTCAGGAAAGGCTTTGGGAGGCTAGAAGGAACTTCAGGTCTAGGAAGCTCTCAGTTTCGTCTACCAGAGGCAGAGCTGATAAATCATGACCCACAAGTCAGTCATGGTGATTTATCTTCTGATCGTACCCCCACAGCAGCCCTGAGAACTTGCTTTATCCCTGCTTTGCAGATGAGGATGCTGAGGCCCAGAGAGGGGAAGTGACTTGCTTAAGGTCACAGAGTGGAAAGAGGTGAAGCAGACTCCTGACTCCACACCTGGTGTTTGCTGAGACCCCAGGCTGCTTCCCAGGTCCTCTGGGACAGCCCCTGCCTTCCACCAGGTAAGGTGATGACCCATTAGGACTGCCAAAATGAGGGAGCAGGGAGGGGTGGTCATGATGGTGGGGAGACCCCGGCTAGGCTCGGTGGGAGCAGGGGCCAGCCAGGACCTGAGAATGGGGAAGTGGGAGGCAAAAGGGTGTGGCAGGGCAATGGGCATCATTGGGAAGTTTTGACCTGCCAGATTTCTGGCTCAGAAATCTCTTTCATTCAGCTGCTAATTGAGCACCTACTGTGTGCCGCACTGTGCTAGATGTTGGGAGCATAGCAGTGAACTAGACAGACTAAAGTCCATGACACTAATAATAATATAATCACACAAATACAAATTAAGTGATTACTGGGTCACATGTTATCAAGGAGGGGCAAAAAAGTCACATTAACTTAGACCAGTGAAAGAATTTGAGGAATATTTCCTAGGGAAGTGACTTATGAACTCAGAACTGAGGGAGGCATGAGTTACCCTGGGGAAGTGGTCACAGAAGAGCCTTTAGGCAGAGGGAACAGCATGTGCAAAGGCCCTGTGGCTGGTGTGAGCTCCCAGCCATCTCTCCTTTCAGCTGCCTGAGTTGATTGCAACTTTTAGCACCTTTCCCCCTGGATCAGACAATTTTAGTCAGTCATGTATTCACTCAAAAATGCTCAATGAGCCCTCTCCTATGTGCTGAGTGCCTGGGGCACAGATAGACATGACTCATACTGTCCCTGCCCACGAGGGACAGAAACAGTGACTCAGGAGAATATGGAAGTGGTTAGGGCTTCTGATTATGAGGTTTCTTCTGGGCTTGATCTTGTACCAAGGAAACCCTTTCTGGGTGACATCATCATTCCCATTTTACAGATGAAGAAATGGGGCCTCTGAAAGGCTGACTTACCTAAAGAGTACCCCTCGTGGGCCTCAGATTACTCATCTGTAGAATGGGTCAGGGTGGGGGCTAAGGGGCTCAGACAGCCCTGCCTGTTCCCAGGGTCCTTCCTTCACTCCAGGGTCCTCTCTCTTCTCCAGCCGGGACCATGGGCAGCAACAAGAGCAAGCCGAAGGATGCCAGCCAGCGGCGCCGCAGCCTGGAGCCTGCTGAAAACGCCCATGGTAGCAGCGGCGGGGGTGCCTTCCCCACCTCACAGACCCCCAGCAAGCCGGCCTCCGCTGATGGCCACCGTGGCCCCAACGCGGCTTTCTCCCCTGCCACCACCGAGCCCAAGCTGTTTGGAGGCTTCAACTCCTCGGACACAGTCACCTCCCCGCAGAGGGCGGGGCCACTGGCTGGTCAGTGGACTTGGGGGCATATGTTCCAGGGTGCCTTTGCCCTTCCTGGCCGGGCCAGACTGCTCTGCCAGGAGGGCTGTGTGTCCTGGGACCGCGACACCCCCTCTCTGGGCCGCTGTTTCTTTTGCTCACTAAAGGGGAAGTGTCTATGGGTTACTTGGCTCTGGGGACTCCTGGAGATTCCTGGAGCCTGTGGGTGGGAAGTGTGGTGCACAATCCATCAGATGCAGAGCATAAAGGATCTAAAGATATAGGACTATCGGGCGAAACTAAGGCCCAGGGAGCTCTTTGCCATGGTTAGCACAGAGAAGGGTCGGGATAGGTGGCTAATGTGTGGTCAAAGGGCAGGCGGGTTCGGAGGAAAAATCAAAGCTCTTCTTCAGAGGCCCTCCTGATGCTGAGATGTGCCCCTGCGCCCTCTGCTGGCACTTTGGGGTATAACAGCCAAGACAGGGATGCTTAGAGACAGATGTGGTCCTGAGAGACACATGACACTCGCAAGCACTTGTGCTCTCACTCAACACACTCACATGGAGTCATACACTCATGGTTACACACACCACGTCAGCAACTCATTCAGAGAAACCATTAAGAGACATATACATGTGCTAAGCTGGGACTCCGTCATAGACACTGACACCTCACGCATAGAACACACATGGATGTGCACTCCCTAGGCACAGACACCCCCCCCAATGCAGATGTACACAAATAGACACACACATACATACAAAAAACCTCCTGCTCCCAGATGAAGACATACATGTAGTCAAAGCCCTTCTTAGACACACACAGGACACAGACATATACTTAAGAAACGAATTTATAGATACCCACAGACCCATGGAGGCACAGGGGTACACACATGCAGTGAGAACACAAAAGCACACAGAGACACATGGACACTCATGGACTCCTCAGGCACAGACACATGTCCAAGTGAGACAAACAGACCTACATGCACACCCATTCATGTGTTCAAGAAGTATTTGTGGCACTTCTACTGCTTGCTAGGATTCTAATGGTCTGGGGCCACTGCAGTGTGTAATGCAGACATAATCCCCATAGGGGAGAGAAACAAAGCAAGATGTGTGAACTGTGCGGTGTGTTAGAAGGTGGTGACTGGTGAGAAGGACGGAAGGGGTAGGGAAGGCATTTTGGAGGATGGCGGGAATAGAGGTTGTAATTAAAATGGACAAAGAGGGCCTCTCCTTGGGGACAGTTACCTACCACCAAGCTCTCCCCAGACATGGAAGAACCCGGAGAGAGAAACAGAGCAGCCTCCCCTGGTGCAGTTTCCTTCATTCATGGTTCATTCATCCCACAGTTGTTTCTTGAGCACCTACTCTGTGTCTGGCTCTGGGAACAAACAAAGATGCCTGTTAGTAGGGGCTTCTGGTTCTATGGAGAAGATCTACACCGAACAGATGCCTAGCATCACCGAGAGCCCAGGGGGACACAGACACGGAGAGATGCGTGCCTTCTGCACGCCCTCACAGGGGTGCCCATGCACATGGACACGGATCTGAATGTGGCCATGACCCTGGGCTCTGATGGGATGTGGGAGACCAGCTTCCATGCCCCCAGGCTTAGGGGCCTTTGTCCACACCCCTCCCTGTCCATGGCCCCTGCCGTTCTGATGAGCCCCAACCCTCTCTGCAGGTGGAGTGACCACCTTTGTGGCCCTCTACGACTATGAGTCCCGGACAGAGACTGACCTATCCTTCAAGAAAGGGGAGCGGCTGCAGATTGTCAACAACACGTGAGTGCCTCCCCTCCCTACTGTCCTTGGGCATCCCATCCCCGGGGCCCGGCTTTGGGCCAGATCCACTTCTGATTGTCCCAGGCTCAGAGGGCAGCGTGTTGGGCAGCAGGTAGAGCTGAGCGCCGAGGCTGTGGAGGCCCAGGAAACCATCCTGGGGCTTGTGGGAGTGACAATAGGGCAAGTGGGGGTGGCTGGGGCTCCGGGAGGGCCTGTGGGACAGAGATCTGGGTTCGGTAACTTGTCAACAGGGCACAGTACCCCAGGTCCCCAGATCCCAGGACTGCAAAAAGTAGGGTTTAGCACTGGAGGCCATGCCCACAGAGGTGCCCCCATTAGTGATGTAGGCTGGAGGGCCTGGAGCAGCCGGGTAAGTCAGCGTGTCCCACTGTGGGGAAGGAGGGATGGGGAACCCATATGGGGCACACAGTGGGAGAAGGTCAGGATTGGGCATGTGGATGAGTTGATAGTATAGAGTGTGGAGGGCAGGACTTCCTGGTAGATGTCTGGTTTACCTCCAGGGACTCCATCGTTCAGGTAGGCTATCCTAGAGCCAAGCTAGCCTAATGGGGCCCATGCCAGATGCTGGGGCCTCTGTGGGCAGGGGAGCAGGGAGGAAAGAACCAGTGAGGGGTGGATGTGGCCCGGCCATGGGGTGGGGTCCTCCTCCTCCTGCCCCTCCTCTCATTTTCCTGCCTAGAGTGCAGTGGGAGTGAGGCGCTACACCTGTCATGGGGGGTGCCGTGCAGTCTCAGGGCCATATGCCCAGGGAGGGGCGGTGGAGGACTGCAGGGTGGGCTTGGGATGGGTTTGCTCATGCAGGAGTGCTGACAGGGCAGGGCAGAGGCTGCACCTGCTGCATTGCTGCCCTTGGCAGCGCTGGCTGTTCCCTTCCCCCTGCAGCCTGGGACCTCCCCCACCCCATTCCTGGCCCGCACTTGCTTCCCCCAGCCCTCTCAGCTTCTCCCTCTCTCTGCTTCTTTCTCGCTGGCCCTTAGGAGGAAGGTGGATGTCAGGTGTGTACTTACTTCATGGGTGGGCTGGGTGGGGGTGCTTTGCTGGTGGGGGTGGAGCTGCTGTCTGCATGTGGCTGTGTCTCTGCCTGTGGTCTCTGGCTCCCTTGGCTGCCCGCTTCCAGCTCCCCAGCTTTTGTCCTCACCCCCAGCCAGTTTGGCCAGGTCCCGACCTCAACCCCAGGCTGAGAATGGGGAGAGTCCTCCCATCACCCCTGTCACTTTCCATCACCCCTCCTCCCATCCACCCTCCTAACTCACCCACTCCTCATTCTGATCCATCAGTCCACACTGAGTGCCAGCTGCATGTGTGGCTCAGTGCTGGGCCCATTGAGGCCTGGGTGGAGAAGGCCTTGTCCATGCCTTCCTGGAGCCAGAGGGTAGCCAGGAGCCAGCCCCAGTCCAGGCAGAGTGGCAGGCGGAGGATGGGTCATTCCAGGTGTTTGGGCTTCTGCTGTGTGTCCCCCTTTGGTGGTGACCACAGGGTCTGGGAAGTTCAAGGTTCTTGGAGGAAGAACAGTGAAGTTGAGTGGCAAGTGGAGGTGGTGGAAGGCTGTCCCTCACACAGGGGCAGCTGTGGGAGGTGCAGCGCTGGAGGGAGCTGTGGAAGGGCAAGAAGGTTCCAGAGGACAGGGTGGAATTGATCCCTGAGTGTCCCCAAAGGCCTGGCTGAGGAGATTGGATATCTTGCTTGTCCATGCCTCCCTGCCCTTGTGCATGCTGTTCCTTCCGCCTGAAATGCCCTTTGTCCCATCTCTGCCTGGCAAACTCCTATTCATCCCTCAAGATCCAGCCGAAGACTGCCTTCTCTGAGAGGCAAGAGGGAAGAGAGGTGCCAGGTGCCGGGCTGGGCATTTTAGACCCATGTCCTCAAATTTGCTCAGCTGCAGTCCCGCCAGGGCTGTCGTGATTGGGGCGGGGAGGGGGATGTCTCCATTTTGCAAATGAGGAAACTGAGGCTCAGAGAAGTGAAGGCCCAAAGTCACACAGCTACCAAATAGCAAGGCCAGGATTGGAGCCTGGGCAGCGGCTCTTGCCCTGACTCAAGCGTCTCTCCCTGTGGGAGGGGCTTTCCCAACTTTCCACCCTTGTGTGTCCAGTTCCTGGTATCACTCCAGTTCTCTCTCGGTTCCAGCTGTTTGCGAGCACCTTGAGGGACATTTCTGGGTGCCCTATCACCTGTCGCTTAGCACGCTGGAGGTCCCCCTCCGGTGCAGGTGAACCAGATGGATGAACAGTAATGAAACAGCACCGTTGTGCTTTGTGTGTGAGCCAGGTTTCTGTGCTGAGCGCTTTGAGCTGCATTGTTTTATTTACACATCACCGCAGTCCTGGCGAGTGGAAACTCATATTCACTCCATTTTACAGATCAGGAAACTGAGGCCCAGAGAGGTGAAATGACTTGCTTGAGGTCACACAGCTAGCGGTGGCAGAGCTGGGAGGGTAGGCGTGACCCAGGGCCCTTGCTGGGGAGGCGCAGAGGAGCCAGGAGGAAGGAAAGGAGGTGCTGGGGGGGGATGCAAGGGATAGAGCTTTGGAGAACTGGGGGGCATCTCAACCAGCAACAGTGGGAAGGGCATCTCGGGCTGGGGTCACAGCTTGAGCAAAGGTGTGGCAGGAGGAGGGGCTCTGGAAAGGGTTCCGCATCTTTCACCCAGAGAGCAGCCCTCGCTCCTCCTTTGTCCTCCTCTTCCCTTCCTTTTTCCTGCCTTCTGGGATGGGTTGGGGGGAAGGGTGTCCTCCGAGTTGGAGCCCGTCCATGGGAAGCCCTCGGTGGCACTGAAGTGCCCTGATTGGAGGGTGGGGGTGAATCGAGAGTCCCTCCGCATGCACAGTGCTCAGCTGCTCCTTCGACTGGGAAGTCTGGTGGTGGCAGAGTTCAGGGCTGGCATTAGAGGAAGAGGAGAGTAAATGGAAGGTGGGGTGTTCAGGTCTCATACCCCACCCAGGGACCACTCTACATGTCCTTCCATTGTTATTGCTTAGGGTGCATTATTGTTTAATCCCCTGCCCCCTGCCCTAAACCCCCACCTGCCTTTAATGCATGAGGAACTTTCTGAATATAACCTGTGGCTGGGCTGGGTGTCGTGGGGAGATGGAGGCATAAGGAGGAGCGCACCTATGGCTGGTGTTTGGCCAGGGCTTCACAGCAGGCCTGGGGATCCTGTTCCCTGGATCGTCGTGCCGTAGGCCCTGAGCCCGAGAATCCTGGGCGCCCTGTGGCCCTGGGTCTGTGGAAGCCCACTGGGGTCTGAGGTCTGATTGTCCCAAGCCCAGCCCTGCTGTCTGAGTCTCCAGGTGTCAGGGCCCCTATGGGTTGCTCTCTTAACTGCCCGTTTCTCCCACCCACATTCTAGCAGCTTCTTTGGGGGAGCACTAACTTCTGACACCTTGCCCTGGGTGCTCCCCACCGTGGGGCCAGGGGCACCTTCCTGTCCTCCATACTCGACCTGCCCCGCCTCACCCTGCTTTCTCCCATGGGCCATGTGCCCAGGCCTCAGGAAACTTGCCTGCTTGGGCCTCTTTGACCAGTATGTGAGCACCCAAACGGGCATCACCGAGGTTCCAAAGCTGCCACAATCCTGACCCACATACCAACCCGGGCAGCACAAAGATGAGGGCCCAAGAAGAGGGTCCTGAGGCTCAGACAGGTGTGGCCAGTAGCCCGAGGTCACACGGCTGGTGAACAGCAGTTGGAATGTAAAAGAGTGCCTCAGGGCGGCTCATGGCTTTCTCTTCTGGCCACAGGTGGGAGGGTGAGGGATCAGGTGGGGACTGTCTATTTTTTATTTGTTATCTTTATTGTTGAAAGTATTACACACTTTCCCCCACTAACCTCTTCCAGCCACTGCCGTCCTCCCCTGTACCCAGGCCCTCACTACCCCATCGTCTGTGTCCACAGGGAATGTCTTATTCCCTTCCCGCTTTCCTTTTTTCCTACCCATCGGACAAGGACTAGGCCCCAGGGAAGGTGCCAGACTCGGCGAATCTACTCAACCTGACAGATTAATTCACCACTGCATGTGAGGCTGGGCTTGGGCTGGTGTCCCTGTGGCACTGGCCTGGCCTGGGAAGCTGCAGGGCATCTCCTGTGGGAGCAGCCTCAGGCCCTGTGGCAGTTTTGAGTCTCCCAGGCCAGTAGTCGCCAGCTGGTGGTCTGCAGACGGCTGCTGGTCCGTGAGGTCCAAAAGGTCAGCGACCGCTGTCCCAGACTATAGGCTTGGGAAGATGGGGCTTGATGGCTCCCTTTCACAGGTGGGTAAACTGAGGCTCAGATGATACAGAATTAGCTTACTGAAGCTGCAGCTGGCTTGGTACTGACTGATTTACATACTTTGCAGCAAGGATGATTCTGTGAAGAAGGAAATAAAAAGTATTATTTATAGTGTTTTCCTTATAGATGAGGAAACTAAGATTCAGAAAGGGCAGGTGCTTGCCCAAGGTCACACAGCAAATCCTTATTGGAGATGCACTGAGCTGCTTTGGCTTTAGTTTTAAAAAAAAACAAACATTTTGAGAGTAGGGAGAGGGGCACCATTGAGATATGAATTCAATTTTTTTTTTTTTTTTTTTTTTTAGCCAAATCGAGGTATTAACCGTTAATGCACATTGAGCACCCCTCGGAGGATGCATCCGTATCCCCATCCTACAGATGAGGGAACAGGCCAAGGCCACACAGCCTGTGGCCAGCTCTGGTGCTCCAGCTCTCTGACGCCTCTCAAGCTGGGGCCAGGCTCAAGTCGGACCTTTTAGTGAGATTGCAAACAACCACCCTCCCTGCCCTTGTGAACTAAAACTCAGAAACTGGCCTGGGAACCCAAACTCCCATGTGGGCTGATGTCAGGGAGCTAGAGGCTCTGCTGGCCAAAGTCTGGATAATGTCAGCAGAACTGACCCCTCATTGCTTCTAGGGTCTCTACTTGGCTGGCCCCTGGGCACATGGTCCACCGACCTTCCCCTCTGAGTTGGTGGCGGGTCAGCTTTCAAACCCTGGTTTGTCAATCTGCCCGTTTTGTAGCCTGTGACCTAGACCTCAACCCAGTCCCCGCCCTCCAGTCCTGCTGCCTCCTCTTTCATCCTCCCCTGGCCTCCCCGAGAGCCTCTGGGCCTCTGAGGGCCTGGGGAGACTGCAGGTGCCCGGAGGCCTGCTGTGCCTGGCTGCGGGCACTCAGGGCCCCTGGTCCCCCCTCTTGCTCTGCCATTGATTTGCCACATGGCTCTGGGCACATCACTGGCCCTCTCTGTGCCTTATGCTCCCCATTGGTGAAAGGCAGCTTTGCACTGGAAGATCTCGGCTGTTCCCTGTGACTTGAGTCCTTGCTTTGTAGCTTTGTGCAAGTCTCAGCCCCTCTCTGTGCCTCAAGTTCCCCAACTCTACAAAGAAAGTGCTGGGCTGCTCCAGCCTGGGTGCTGTGTGTCCTAATCTGGGGGCTGAGCCTGTCTTCCTCCCACTCAGGGTGGCATTGAGGGTCAAATGGGACAGACAAGTGTAGACACCCCTGAGTGGGTGCACAACCGGAGGTGGATGGAGGCCTGGGGCATCCAAGGGTTTCTTTCCTTGAGGTGGGCCTTGCCCTCTTACTCTGGGGCCTCCTTCTTCTGCAGAAACTCCCACATGAACTGTGTCCCTGCCTGAGTGCGCATCAGCGATGGCACAGCCAAGTCAGTCTGCACAGCCCGTATCATGCTGCTCTCACCTCCATCCAGCCCTTGCACCAGGACTCTACCCCCCTGGTTCAGCGCCCCCTCCCATGACTAAGCCCTGGTCTGAGTGCTCGCCTATACCTCCCCAGGTCCTTGGAGAGCATCCCTAGCCCCATACTCTCCTGGCCTCAACTTCTCCATCTTTAAAATGGGCTGAAGAATGTGGATCAGGGGAAGCTCAGAAAAACCAGGGTTTTGGGTTTAAGTCCAGACTGTGTGACTGTTGGCAAGGATCTTTCTCTCTCTGGGCCCTGGCGATGGGGAGGGGAGTGCATCCTGCTAGCTGTATGTCTTCTCAGGGTCATGGTGAGGCCCAGAGGCATCCTGGGATGGAGACGCTCAGCAAGCTGTCAAGCACCTGTAGGGAGAATGCCTTCTTATCAGCAGTTGGTACCTGGGCCTGGCTGTGTGACCTTGAGCAGAGGCTTTTGCTTCTCTGGCCTCAGTCTTCCCATCCAGAGTGGGAATGGGAAGGAGCTGGACCCTATTTCCCAGGCAACCCTTTCCATCACCCCCCACATTCCTCATGGACATCTCCCTAGCCTCTCTGATTGCTTTGGATGCAAAGCCTCTGTGGCTGCCCCCTTGTCGCCCATCCCCAGCACCGCCTGGCTGTCCTGCTCTTTCCCTCGCTCTTTCTGCCTCTCCCTCTTACCACCCCCATCTCTGCCTCTTCTTTCCCGTTGGGCTCTCGCTTTCTTCTCTCTCCTCTGTGTCTCTGGACCCCCGCTCCAGCCAGACCTGGTTCACATTCAGATGGCTGCAAAGGTACTTCGCCCCCTCCCTCCTCCCACCCAGGCCCAGGGGACTCAGCCCTGTGGGGAGCTCCTCCTGCCCCGTCCCCATCTCCTCTTCCTCCTGTGGGCCATTAGGATAGAGGTGTCCTGGGCATTGGGGCTCTGGCACCTTAGCCCCCTCTGACATGACTCGCTGTGTGATTTTGGGCAAGTCCCAGCCCCCTCTGGCCTCAGTTTTCCCCATAGATGGGCAGGCTGCAAGAGGAGGCCTGTAGTTTTCAGTCAAGGGGCTCTTTAGGTGTGACCTGTGATTTGTGACAAAGGCAGGCATTGTTCTAGTTTGTAGGGTTGGCACTTGGATTGTCATCAGTCCCCAAAAGGGCCACCCCCTGCCTCCACCCAGGTCTCACCAGCTCCTAGGATTGGGCTGCTCAGGCCTTGGGGAGACTTTGAAGGTCTGATCTGACATCCATCTCCGACAGGAACTTGCTGTTGTAACTTGCTTGCTCCCAAAGACAAGGAGCTCTGTCTCACTCCCAGGCAGCTCCTGGCATCTTGAACAGCTTGGTCTACCTGAAGGGAAGCAAGAGTCCTTCCCATTCCAGGACTCTGCCCTGGGAATTCAGGCTTCAGGCTGACCAAGGTCAGTCCTGCCATAGTCCTGGACAAAGCCTGAGTCAGCTTTGGCCGAGGCATGTGGGCCAGCGTGGCCAGGCAGGCTGCAAGGGGCCTGGTCTCACCACTCCCTGTGCTCCACTGGCCTCCAGGGCTCCCGGCACAGCACCCCTGAAAATTGCAGGCACCCAGACCCACCACTGATGATTCCCTTCTCCTTTGTTCCCTCCTGCTCCCCCGCTCAGAGAGGGAGACTGGTGGCTGGCCCACTCACTCAGCACAGGACAGACGGGCTACATCCCCAGCAACTACGTGGCACCCTCCGACTCCATCCAGGCTGAGGAGTGAGTATGAACTCTGGCCTCGGGCCTGCTCACCGTCGCTTCTCTCCTGGGCTGGGGTGGGAGGTCTGGCTTCCTAGGGCCCAGCCACATCCCAGGCCAGAGGCACTGTGGATGGGCAGAAGCCTGGATCACCAGTATTATCCTCCTCCCTCCTGCCCCAGGTGGTACTTCGGCAAGATCACAAGACGGGAGTCAGAGCGGTTACTGCTCAATGCAGAGAACCCTAGAGGGACCTTCCTAGTGCGAGAAAGCGAGACCACGAAAGGTAGGAGTCAGTGGGAACTGAACCTTCTGGTGGGTTGTTTGAGCAGGGTGCTGCAGAATGAATAGGAGTTTGGTGTATGCCGTGAAGTGGGAAGAACCCTCAGTGTGGAGGAAATGACAAGATCAAAGGCAGAGAGGTACACTGAGGAACACTAAGTCATCTTGGGTGGCCAGAGGTGCAGTGAAAGAGGACACTTAGCTTCTCCGGCCTCAGTGACTGAGATGAGAAATGGATACAGATTGTCAGGAGGACTGGGGGGTCACACAGTAAAAGGCTTGTTTCCAGGGTGAGTCTTGCAGGGTGGTTCCTTTTCTTCCCCTTCTTCAGGGGCCTCTAGGCCTGGACTGGGTCCTGGGACCTGGCTTTACCCTTCCCCCCACCAGTCCTGGCCCCTGTTCTTCTGTCCCTTCCCCCTTGCAAGAGAATGCATATGTATCAACGCTTTCTCTCCAGCCCCTCTGCAAGTGGGTTGCAGGCACCCCATCACCATGGCAACGAAGCTGGGCCACTTCCTGTGGGCCTGGGATTCAGCAGGAGTTGGGAAAGCAGATCATCCATGTCACGCATGGCCACGCACGCCATGTGTGGCCATGCACGCCATGTGTGGGTCTAGGCATGTGTGCACATGAAGGTGGAATGGTGTGTGTATTGTTGTGTAGGAGTGAATTGTGGGTTTGTCTTCATGCCTGTGAGCCTGGGGAGTGTGTACCTTTGTGAGCATGCAGCCACCGGGCACAGGCACACCTGTGTGTGTGCACATGGTCAGGGGCTGGCTTCAGGCGCAGGCCTGTGGCTTCCATGTGCACAGGGCTGGGGTCATCTGCGTAAGTCATGGTTGTCCAAGTCAGCGTGGTGCCTCACTTGCTGTGTGACCTGAAGTCTAGCTGCTCCCTCTCTGGGCCTCGTTTTCCCTTCTTTACACAGATTTTAGTTTCTAGCCGGGGACTGTCCAGAGGGTCCGTGGCCTCTGGGGGCTGAGCTTCTAGCAAAGTGCCTGTATGCTGCCTCCCAAGAAGGGCTTTCTGTGGCCACTAGAGCTTTTTCACCCTCTGCCCCACCTCTGGGCTCAGCCTTGGTCCCTGTTGCCGCCTTGTTCCCTGAGGACACTGTCTCTTGGGCTCAGGTTAACAGAGGCTCCTAGCCAGGCCTGCTGGGCAGGAGGGACCTATTCCAGCCCAAAGCTTTTCCAGGCTCAAGGAAAGCAGGGAGGGGGCCATTGTGGCTGGCCCAGCTGAGCCTTAGCAGCCTTCAGGTCATGCCCAGCACATGGGCTCCTGCCTTGTCTGCCTCAGTCTCAGCCAGTCACCAGCTCCTGCCTGAGCCTGGAGTCTTCATGAAGTGATGGGGCACAGAGAATGCTGCCAAGGCAGAACCAGAGAGGGGCAGCATTTAATTGGGGTACACACAGCCACGTGGTACCCCCTTCTATGCTCCCATCAAGCATTTATTGAGCACGTCTTATATGTAGTCTTATTGAATCTTCCCAGCAGCTCTGGGAGTAGCCCCATTGTGCAGAGGAGGAAACTGAGGCACGGAGAGGGCAAGCGACTTGTTCAGGTCACACAGTTTGGACAGTCAGGCTTCAGAAGTCTTGCCAGGGTCAAGGGTGCATGGCAAAGCTTTCCAGCCAGGTGCTGCCTTGCTGATTTGGCCCTGTCTCAGTGGCTGCCCCAGAGCTGGGTTGAACCAGACCTGGCTTTGTCTGGGTCGGGGCTGCCGACTTGGCATCCCTCTCCCCTCCTGTGTTGGACAGGCACATAATTGTGCGTAGTATTGTGGCCTGTGGGGATGGCAGGCCTGGTGATCACGGCTCCTCCCTGCCCCTTTCCTGCAGGTGCCTACTGCCTCTCAGTGTCCGACTTCGACAATGCCAAGGGCCTCAACGTGAAGCACTACAAGATCCGCAAGCTGGACAGCGGCGGCTTCTACATCACCTCTCGCACCCAGTTCAACAGTCTGCAGCAGCTCGTAGCTTACTACTCCAGTGAGTGCCATCCCCCAGCCCGGGGTGCAGGCCTCCAGGGGGTGGGCAGCTGGGCCAGGGGAGAGCCTGGCCGGGGCTAGGCCTTCTCAGGGCCTCAGCTGCAGACCCTGTGGAGGGGGCTTTGGGGCCAACAAGAGCTGGGGCTTCTGTTATGCTGAGGATATGTGGCTCCTGCCTTCCTCCCCTCTTCTTTACCCTGCCCCTTCTTCCTTCCCCTCCTCCCTCCCCATCTTTTCCTTCTTCTTTCCTCCCTGTGCTCTCTTTCTTATCTCCTCTCTCCCCTCTCCCCCCTCCCCCTCCCTCCTTTTCCTCCTCCTCTGCAGCTGGCCGGTGAAGAGGGGGCTGCCTGGAGGAGTGAGCAGGGAAGGGAGGGGCACCGGCGGCGGTGTTGATTGTCTCTGCAGCCCTAGCACCGGATTGAACTGGTTACTGGAAGAGGAGGAGGGGGCTGCCACATGGATTGCTGCTGAGAGAGGGAGGGTGCAAGGGGAGCGAGAGTTCGTGGTGCTCACATGCACAACCTCTGTGTGCACCCTGTGGTGGGCCCGTGGGAGCCTGTGTGCTTGTGGTGTGCAGCTCGTGTGCTGGTGTGGCCTGTTCTGAGAGTGCCTGCTTCTTCCCAGCCCTCCCCCTCTGTCAGCCGCCTTCTGCCCCTCTAGGATCTGCCCCTCTGCCAGTCCCTCGGCCACCACTACTGTTCACTCTGAATCCTGTTCTTCCAGGGGCGCTCTTGCAATCTTATGACAAGGACCCCATTGTGGTCTCTGAGGCCTTGAGTAGTCTAAACCTGGGCCTGCCCTTCCTCCATTTACTTCCCCACAGCTCCTCAGCCTCCTTTCAGCTCCTCTACCCCAGCGGCTGTCCCTAAGGGCCTTTACACAGGTACCAGGCCCTGTGCCTTCTGCTTAGAATGCTCTTTCCTGGTTAATCACTCACCCTCCTGCAGACTCAAGCCCAAGTGCCACTGACTCTGGGAGGCCTTCCAGGACTCTAGCCACCCCACCTGCTGTTGCATGCATATCACACATGTGGTTGTGGGAGTTTATTAAGGAAAGTTGGACTTTCCCTGAGCTGTGAGCTCCCAGAGGCCAAGGTTCCACTGGACCTGTCCTCCAATGAGTCCCTGGTATCCACCTAGCTGGCCATGCCTTAAAGTGTGATGAATGAATGAATGGATAGATGACTCAGGGAGCAGATGCATTGGGCAGTGTGAGCCTGTGTGGGGTGAGGGTGTACACACGCAGGTGTGGGTGCTTGGCCTCAGGGCATCCTGTGTGTCCCTGAAGCCTGTGTGCATACAGCGTGTAGGTCTGTACACATGGTGGGACTGGGAGGCCCCAGGGTGGACACCAGGCCTGAACTCCGCTTCCCTGTTTCCATCTTCAGAACATGCCGATGGCCTGTGCCACCGACTCACCACGGTGTGCCCCACGTCCAAGCCACAGACTCAGGGCCTGGCCAAGGACGCTTGGGAGATCCCCCGGGAGTCACTGCGGCTGGAGGTCAAGCTGGGCCAGGGCTGCTTTGGAGAGGTGTGGATGGGTGAGTCCTTGCCCCTACCCTCCAAGGAGAAAATGGTCCCCTTGGGGGACTTCGGTGTCCCCACTTGAGAACCAGGCAGATGCCTATCTGTCTGGCAGCTCAAAACCCTCTTATCCCTCCCCTTTACCTCCCAGAGTCTCACTTGCCTCTGTTGAACAGTGGCCCTCTTCTAACACGAAGCTCCCCCATGGTGGCTGGGACCAAGATGGGAAGTAGCCTCTTCATGCCTCTGCAGAGGGGCTGGGCATTGGGCCAGGTGGCTTCACTCTGAGCCTCAATCTTCCCAACTGTAAAATGGGGCTGTGTGAGCGTGCATCCACAGATTAGTTCTTAGCCCTGGGAAGAAAAGCCTCAGCGCGCAGAAGGAGTGCTGGGAAGCACAGGCCTGGTGTGTTCTGGGCCTGTTAACAATCTCCTGTCTCACCCTGGAGAGACTGCAAAGCCGGCCTTGAGAACACTCTGCAGCCCTGACATAAATCGGGTTCCCTTCCACAGTCTGGTTTCTGCTGACACAGAGGGATCATGGAAGTTGGGGTGAGGTAGGCGTGACCGTTGTAAGCCTGTGCTTACACTGTGGAGTGACATAGTGGCCCATCTTCAAGGTATTGAAGCACTGTATTCACTTGACATTGCTGTCTCCATTTTTCTCCCTTCGGGGGAAGAGATGATGGAGAGGAGCGGAGAAGGTTCCTGGGTGGAAGGCACTGCAGGGACAAAGGCCTGGAGGCTGGAGCTCGGGCCAAGTCAGGAAAAGAGAGGTGTTGGCTTTGAGCTAGAGAGAGGGGAGAGGATAAGAAGCCAGCTCCTTTGCACATGTGCAAAATGAGGACGTGAGCGAACGCTGGATGAGTCCACGCATCAGCTGTTCTGGTGGCTGCAAAACTCATACCTGGGTTGGTTGTGCAGTAATCAACGGGAGAGGTTCTTCTTCCCTGTTGCCCTGAGCCCCAGCCCTATTCACCTGCTAGCACCTGAGGCACCTTCTTTGTGCTGCTGAGAAGGAACATCATCACCCAGGATAGAGTAGTTGCGTTGGGACTGTGATCTCCCATCTCAGATGAATGTGCTGCCTTTGGGGACATTCCTAATAACCATAGTCCTAACAGCAGCTACTGTTGCTGGAGCATGTACCTCCATGGATGACTCAGGGAGCAGATGCATGGGGCAGTGTGAGCTGTGAGGGGTGAGGGTGTATACACACATTTTGTCTCTGTAGTAGTCCTGGGAGGGAGCATCTGTTCTTGTGCCCATTTTACAGGTGGGAGCTCTGAGGCTCAGAATGGCCAGGGAAGCCAGAGCTGAAATTGGTGCCTGGGCAGATCCTGGGTCCCTAAGGGTGGGAATGGGGGCCTTCCACTGAGGCAGCCTGCATCCCTCCCCACCCAGGGACCTGGAACGGCACCACCAGGGTGGCCATCAAAACCCTGAAGCCAGGCACGATGTCTCCGGAGGCCTTCCTGCAGGAGGCCCAGGTCATGAAGAAACTGAGGCACGAGAAGCTGGTGCAGCTGTACGCCGTCGTGTCTGAGGAGCCCATCTACATCGTCACGGAGTACATGAGCAAGGGTGAGGCCTGGTGCCTGGCACCAAGATGTGGGCAGCCCCTGGCCAGGTTATCTCTGAATCTGGGTGCTCACCCAGCAGCAGGTGGGGATGGTTTTACTGCCCCCCAGATCTAGAGTATACCTCTTTAAAGGTGGAATGGAATAGAACACAATTTCTCATGCTGATGGAAAGCTAAAACAAAGATTGCTTTTCTCGTCTCATTTTGTTTTTAACGATCTCCCACAATGCATCTTGTCTACCTCAGTTTGCTGGTTTTCTAAAGCCTTTGCCATTTTGGGGCAGAAAGAGACCTTCCCCGAACCATCCAAACCAGCCCCATTAAGTCCCTGGCTTTATCTTTACTAAATTTTTAAATTAATGAATTACTATTTTTTTAATTCTACTTTTTACAGGCATAATTTACATATTGTAAAATGTACCCATTATAGATTATAAAATACATCCAGTTCGATGAGTTCTAACGGTGGGATGTGCTCTGTATCCCTTCCCACATCTGGATAGAGGAGATGTGTCACTACAGACAGTTCCCTTGCCCTTTCTCCAGCCCCAAACTCGGGCAGCCACATGCCTTCTGTCATCCTGGATTTGTTTCTTCTAGGGCTTCCTTTACGCAATCTTTCACATCCGAGGGTCTTCCTTATCTTGTGTTATCCGCGCTTTGTTCCTTTTTTATTGCTGAGTAGGATTCCATCAATGGATGGACCATAGTTTCTGTTCACCTAGAGGTGACATTGGGGTTGTGTCTCATCCTGCTTGCCTTTGAATGACAGACGCTGAGTGAGACTTTATCAGAGATGGGTTTACGTAGAATCTGCAGTTCTGGTTAAAGCGTGGCCAGCCCTTCCCTTTTGGACAGGACCTGGGAGTCACTGCTTCCTGGCTCATGGAGGGCAGGGCAGGGGCTAGAGCTGCCTTCTCTCTGCCCAGGGAGTTTGCTGGACTTTCTCAAGGGGGAGACGGGCAAGTATCTGCGGCTGCCTCAGCTGGTGGACATGGCTGCTCAGGTGAGTGAGCCCCTCTTACACCCTTGGCTTCACACACTCAGGCCCACCTGGCTCGGCCAGCTCTGGCCTCCGGGAAGCGTGCTTTGGTTGCCTTCACACTCGCTGGTCTCGCCTTGTGTGTTACTGCCAGCACTTACGTGCTGCAGGTGGCGGTTCTGGGCAGAGGAAAGAGCCCTTACTGTGCAGCGGGTCCCTGACTTGCTGTGGGACTTCAGGCCTCAGTTTTCTTCTCTGTAAAGGTAATTCACTCACTTAACGAGCATGTATTCACAAACATGTACTTGTTTGCTCAACAACCATTTTCCCCCTTAATCCTTATCACAACCAGGGGAGGCAAGGATGGCTGCTACTCCATTTGATGGATAAGAAAACTGAGGCTAGGAAAGGGGACTTGGGACTGCAGGCAGGAGCTGACACTGTTCCGTGTCTCTGGGGCATCTGAGGCCTCTTTTATGGGCACCCACTTCCCTGGGTGCCTCTTGTCTTGTGCCGCCCTTTGCCCTCTGTCCCGTGCTCCCTCCCTCTGCTGAGCGCTGGTCCTGCTTTGTGTGCAAGAGCATCTGTGGAATCCTGCTTCACTTGCCCAAAGAAGGGGGTGGGCAGGGTGTTTGGTTGGCTCTCTGTCCTCGGGATGACCCCAGCCCGGGGCACGTGCCTGTGACCTGGGAAGGGTTTGGGGTGGCCCCTGAGCCAGGCTCCTGGGTTTTGCCTGCAGATCGCCTCAGGCATGGCGTACGTGGAGCGGATGAACTACGTCCACCGGGATCTCCGTGCTGCCAACATCCTGGTTGGAGAGAATCTCGTGTGCAAAGTGGCTGACTTCGGCCTGGCTCGGCTCATCGAAGACAACGAGTACACAGCCCGGCAAGGTGGGCAGGGTCTGTGCCTTGGGAAGCCCTGCTCCTTCTTTGAGCTTCAGTTTCCTCATTTGTCATGTGGGGATGAGAATGGCGCCTATCTGACCTTTCTTGCTCCTGCAGGCGCCAAATTCCCCATTAAGTGGACGGCTCCGGAAGCTGCTCTCTACGGCCGGTTCACCATCAAGTCAGACGTGTGGTCCTTTGGGATCCTGCTGACAGAGCTCACGACAAAGGGCCGGGTGCCCTACCCTGGTAAGAGGGCTCCCACAGCCCGTCTTTAGTCCCTGAATCCCTCTGCCCTGGTGACCTTGGACGAGCCAGACCCTCTCCGAGGCCTCAGTTTCCCCGTCTGTATAAGAAAGAAGTTGAACATCTGATCTTAGGCTCTCTCTCTGGTCAGGGCTCCCAGCCTTGGGAAGGGGCTTATGCTTACACCCACCTGTTCTGGCGGGAAGCCCTCTCTGATATCCCCCTCAGCTTCCCCCCACCCCGCTTTCCTCGCAGCGCCTCCTCACTCCTCCCTCTGCCCACAGGAATGGTAAACCGTGAGGTGCTGGACCAGGTGGAGCGAGGCTACCGGATGCCCTGCCCACCTGAGTGTCCCGAGTCCCTGCACGACCTCATGTGCCAGTGCTGGCGGAAGGAGCCTGAGGAGCGGCCCACCTTCGAGTACCTGCAGGCCTTCCTGGAGGACTATTTCACGTCCACGGAGCCCCAGTACCAGCCTGGAGAGAACCTATAGGGGCAGCGCAGGGCCAGACTGCTGCTCGGCTTGGATCGGGCTGGGTGGCCCCCAGTGTGGGTCCTGCCTCGGTCTTCCTGCCGCTGTTGCTCCTCTGCGGGGCTCAGCTGTCGGTGATTAGGCCTCCCCCTCTTTTGTGGTTTGGAGGGCTTGGGGCCTGGAGCAACCCTGAGGGCGGGGTCCAAGGCTGGCACAGTGACTGTGCCCTGCTCCCGCCACACACCTCCTCCTTGTACACCTCCTGGAGCTCCGTGAGTTGCGCAGGAGGACCTGGGGAAAAGGGCTGGAGCTGAGGGCCCCTTTCCCAGCCTCAGCCTCCTCTACATATTGGCTCCTTCCCTCTTCCACGCTGTCTCCAGAGCTGTCTCCAGAGCTGGCCAAGGAGCCTTTCCAAAGAAAAGCGATAGGCCCTTGGCCATCAGCCTGCCTGATACCCTACCCCTTGCCGTCCATTTCTGAAACACCTGGCCGCTGGGTCCAGACCCCTCTGCCGTGGCTCCCGGGCAGGACAGCCTGATGCCTAGACTGACTTGATGATGGTGGGTGGGGTGGGCTCCCCCCAAACTCTGCCCTTCTTAGACCAAAGGGTCCCTTAGAGACCCTCCATTCCTTGTCCCTTACTACCCATGGGGAAGCAGCCCAGAGAGGTTGGGACTTATCCAAGTCCACAGAGCAGTTGAGAGTTGAGGTGGGGTCAGAACCCGGTGCTCCCTCTGTCTTCCTCAGGAACCAAGAGTGTCCTCAGCCGCATCATGGGCAGACTGTGGCAGCCCAAGGGACAAGGGGCCTGGGGTGGGTTCGAGACAGCAGAGAGTTCTGCTGCTATTTCCCACTCAGTGGGGCTGTTGTGGGGGGAGAGAGTGGAGGTGGGTATGGAGCTGGGAATGAGGGGTGAAGGTGCAGTTGTAGGAAGGCAGACTTCAATTGGAATGTGGGTGGATTTTGACCTTCAGGCTTAGCCAGTCATGAAAGGGAGTGAGCTCCCCAGGCTCTGGGGGCAATCAAGCAGAAAAGAAGATCCAAGTGGTTGTCTACCCAGTTTGTCCTGTGTCATTTCAATACCTGGCCCCTGCTCTCCTCCCCAAGTTGGCACCCTAACATCATGAGTAGGGAAAGGAGTGCCTAGGCTGAGGTGGGAGAGGATGAGGGCTCCACTGTCAGGTATCAGGACTGGCTGTGAGACCTTGACTTCTCTGGGCTGTAGCGTCTGCCTCCTTACGTGGCCATGGCCTCTGCAATTGCTCCCCTCCTGTCCTGGCCAGACCTGTGACCTGGCATCACACCGTGAGCGCAGCCCGGGCATCAGGAGACTGTTTTGGCCCTCGCTCTACTGTTCAGTCTTAGGGTATGTGGTGGCTTCTCCCTGGCCCCAGTGTGCTCCTCCTAAAAGGGGAAGCTGACAGTTTGTAGGCATCTTGGTAAGGGCCTCTGTGTGTATTATGTGTGTGTGTGTGCCCGTGTGTGTTCCTCCATGTGTGTCCATATTTAACATGTGAAAATATCCCTTACTCTGTTGCCCAGATACATTGTACATTTCACCCACAGCCCCCCCTCATAGCAATAACATTCCTGCTGCCAGGGATTCTTGAGCCAACCAGGTCCTGCCAGCGGGGAAGGAGGCCAAGGGGTGCCTGCCTATGAAACTTCAACTTTTCCTTTCATACATGTTTATTACCCAAGTCTTCTCCTGTCCGTCCCAGTCCCAAATCTGGACTCACGTACACGAGTGTGTTCTCAAATCCCCTTCTAACTGCCCAAGGCCCTTTGTATAAGGTGCCCTAATACTGTCCTTTTTTTAAAAAACAGTGTTTTGTAGATTTCAGATGACTATGCAGAGGCCTAGAGGACCCCCGGTTCTGGGCAGGGTCTGAGGGTCCCACATTCCATGGCCCAGGCTCGGGGGGTGGGGGAATCCAGAATTGGTTGTAAATACTTTGTATATTGTCTGATTAAACACAAACAGACCTCAGAGTTCAGCTAGTGGTTTATTGAGCCTCTACTGGGTGCTAGAGGGTGAGGGGTGGGAGTGAGGCCAGACTGTGGTCAGAGGACCTTTGTGCGGGCGCTGGGCCTGGGCGTGACATGATCAGATTGTAGTCAACAGTTACCATGGATTGTGACCATGTATGCACACTGGACCTGCTTCTGTGGAGTGAGCACATTCAGCAGAAGCCTTGCCTGTGTCTGAGATGCACAGATGAAACCCAAGACCCCCAAAGTATCCGCAGTTCACAACTCTGATGCCGGGTGGATGCGGTGGCCGACACTCTGGGGATGGGTGGGCTGTCAGGCCCGCATGGAGTTGTGGGTGTGCTCCTGGAGATGAGGCTGTGCGGGTGCTGTTGCATTCTCCAGGAGTGTGGGGCTGGGTGGGCAGTGGGGCTGCATGGAAGTCCTGGGCACTTGAGAAAAATTTCAAAGGCTCTTCCTCTCCTCCCTTCTCTCCCGCCACCAAAGGACACACCTGAGAAGTTCATTTGCAACAGTCTATACAGAGAAATTTATTTTACATCAGATCATGCACGGATCCATGAGTCACCTCTGGTCGTAATAACACTTTCATTAAATGGGATATTACTCTGTTCAGTGTCATCTTCACAAGCCAGAGAGATCCATGGGTGTGCTCATGACTTGGGAGCATAAATAGGAATTCCCGGGGAGCGTGGCTGTGAGAGGAATTCCCGGGGAGCGTGGCTGTGAGTTTGTAGCATGGGTCTTCTGTTTGTTCCTGGGGGTGTATGTTCTAGGATGTGTGTGCCTTTGTGTTCATGGGTGTGTGTGTGGCAGAGGCTCTTTGCTCATGGCTCTCTGTGTCCATGTACACATGTGTCCATGTAATGTGCTAGCCTGTGGGCTCCTGGGTGTGTGTACCTGGGAATTAATGGGATATGAAGTGAGCAGGTCTGTTTTTACCAGCTGCGTGTGCACAGATTTGTGTATATTGCGTGGACACAATTCCAGGTTCTTCCAGCTTGAACCTGTGGGCTCCTGGGCTGCGGGTATCAATGTGTGTAACTGCTTCTGTGGACGAGCCTGGAGCAATGTGGGTCGGTGCAGATCCCTGTGGCTCAGCGCACACACCATGCGGGCCGCTCCCGGCAAGACCCATGGGTGTGCTGGGATGCAGGAACGGCGGGCAGGCGGGGCACACCCCGCCCTGTGGGGACAGAACTGCGTGCGCCTTCCGCAGGTGACCCCCTCTGCCACCCATCTCTTCCTTCACGCTCTGCTCCTTTCATTTCCTTCCTCTCTTCCTCATAAAATTCTACCCACGCCTTGTACTGGAGGTGCATTTGAGCTCGTGTGCGCGCACGCACATGCACACACAGACACACACACAGTTTGTCATCTGCATTTTCTTTCATCTCTCTCCTTTCCCATTTTTCCTCTTGAAGACTCCAAAAAACTATGGTTTTCAGGCAGAAAAACAGAAACAGACAAACTCCGAGATAGAGAAGGAACAGGCACGGTTGGGTAGGGGAGGAGAGGCCTGGAGACAGAGCCCCGTTCACCGTTCTCCAGGCATCAGTCTGTCATCCACACCTCCCTCGCTCTCCCCAGCTTTCCTCTCCCTGGGTCTTCCCACCTAGTGCCCAGATCTGTGCTTCCTTCAGACTGTGACCCATGGACCCCGGGGCACTATCCCCTGCCAGGCTCTGCCTGTGCACTCACCTGTCTGTCTGCCAGCCTTGGCCTGGTCCCTCCTGTTTGCCCTTCGCTGTGGTCTCATTAAGTGCCCCTCTGTTCCTTTGGTGACCCCATCTCCAGGGTGGCGAGTGTGTGCGTCCATGTGGCTGTGGCTGGATTCAGTGCCAGGCGGGGGTGGGGGCGATGGGGGGGGGGAGGCGGGGAGGAGGAAGAAGATCTCTGACTTCCTCCACCTCCCAAGTCCACCTCCCTGCAAATTTTTTAAACATCCTCCTTCTTTTCCTTCTTCTCCCCTCTCCTGCTGCCCTTGTGGTGTGCGCACACTGGTGTGTGTGTATCTACCCAGGAACCTCTTGAAAAGTTCATTTTTCTTTTGATTAAAAAAGTAAATTATTTTCGTGGTCCCCTAAAAGCATCGTGAACTGGCGATTTACCGAGCTCCTCCTCTGTGCCCATCCTGGGCCAATGCTTTTCCTGGCGGGGCTGTGTGTCCTTCGTGCCTTCTGCTCTGTGTTTTCATTCTGCTCCGTTCTGCCCCTTGCAGCTTGCCCTTGGCTTCTGTGATGGGTGCCAGCGCCCCCCCCCCCCACCTCTGTCTTTCTCTGTCATCTCTCATGCTAGCAGGGTGGTCTCTTTCTCTGGGGTCCCCCATTCACTCATTCCCCCAACAAATACTTGATGCCTGTGGACCTGCCAGGGAACAGGGATCTGGCTCCCCACCTGCCCCCTAGGCCTCTGCACTCCTGATCTGCAGGCTTGTTGCTTTCCAGTGTGGGCTGTGCCCCTGCGGCCCCTTGCGTCAGCCCCTCAGCTCTTCAGACTCTTCTTGAAACACTCATTGTGGAGCAGCTGCTCCTGCTGGGCTGTGTGTGTGTGTGTGTGTGTGTGTGTGTCCCACCCCCTGCCTCCATCTTGATTATTCCAGATGTGCCTGCCCATCTTTCCATCCCCCTCTGGGCCTCTCCCTTCCTCCCTCTGCCCCTTCTTTTACCCTCTGCTTTTTCATCTGCGTTCATCCTTGATGCTCTCACTTGGTGTGTAAGCATGCATCCGCTCACTGGCCCATTTCTTCCTTTGATGGATTTCCACTGGAGCACCCATTGTATGCCTGACCCTGGTTGGGGGGCCAGGGGCGAGGGAAGTTGCTGGGAGCAGCCTTGGACACACACTCATTGTCTAGAAGGACAGATGAGCAGAACAGGTGCAGAAAGACCCTCAGTCTCAGGAGCGCAGAGAGCTCGAACAGAGGGTCAGGGAGGGCTCCCTAATGAGGAGCTGAGGGTGAGTAGGAGCCACAGGAGAACAAAGGGGAGGGGAGTGCACCCCAGGTAGCAGAACAGCCACGCAAGGCCAGGAGGCGGGAGCTGGGCAGAGCCAGGGTGGGACTGCTACTGAGTCTCCATCCTCTCTTGCTCTGCCCCCTTCTTCCCGTTTCTGGGGGTTTGTGATTGTGTGTGTGAAGGACCAGAGAGAGGGAGACAGACAGACACCAGAAGAGGGCGGGAGAGGCACAGGGAAGCCTGCTTTTCCTATTTACCTCCCATCTCTCCCGTCCCCTTTCTCTGGCTGATCTAAATCTCCTCTTTCTCTGGACTTGCTGCATTTGTTCATGCATGTATGCATGTGTGGTACATGTATGGTATGGATGTGTAGGATGTGTGTGGTGTGTATGTAGTATAATATGTGTTGCATGGCATATGTGTGTTGTATGTGGCTTGCATGTGCTGTGCTGTGTGACATGTGTTGGTATGTGTTTTGTGTGTGGTGTGGTGTGCATGCAGTATTTGTGTGTGGGCTGTGTGTGGTGGTATGTGTGGCATGTGGTCCCCGCTGACTCCCTCATTGTGCCGAGGTCCCTCCCCTCCATGCAGGTATCTTTCTTTCAGGTGCTTGTTCTGTCCAAAACCCCAAGAGGGTCGTTCCTCGGAGGCGGTCAGGGTCGGATGCGTGCATCTGCCTTCTCTTCATGCTTCATTTGGTCTCTCTCCATTTCTCTTTCTGAACCTCTCTCTCAGGGTCATTCTTGTTTGTTTGTTTGTTTGTTTTTATTTTAAAAATATATTTTTTAAATTTTTATTGATTTCAGAGAGGAAGAGAGAGAGAAGTAGAGATAGAAATATCAATGATGAGAGGGTATCATTGATGGGCTGCCTCCTGCACGCCCCACATGGTGGGATCGAGCCCACAACCCAGGCATGTGCCCTTGACTGCGATCAAATCCAGGACCTTTCAGTCTGCAGGCCGATGCTCTTTTCACTGAACCAGACCTGCTGGGGCAGAGTCACTCTTGTTTAGACTTCTGTGTGCCTCCTGCATTTGCGTCCTCTATCACCTCTCTACCACACTGCCCGCTCCCCCCCGCTTTGTTCTGATTTTCTTTGTCTCTGTTTCTGTCTTTCTCTTTTTCTTTTGTTCTTTGTTTCTCGCTGTCACTGCCTCTCAGTTTTAGCTTAATTTACTTGGTGTTAACTAACCTTTTTCTGTCAATATGGGGCTGCACAGTCACATGTGTGCTTGTGTGTATGTGTGTCCGTCCGCCCCACACTGTATAGGGCCTGTCAGGCGTGCGCATGTGCCTGTGCAGCTGAGCCAGCATCTGGCTCCTGACCTGTCCCCCAAGCCTCGGCCCTCCCTGTCTCCGCTGGCATTTTGGATCTCCAGTGCAGGCAGCTGCTGCCCCCCTGCTCCGCGCCAGGGGTCATTGCCACAGGCTGAGGGTTTTGTTTCCTTTCACTCCCTCCGGTTTTCCTGGAACAGTCATCTGAGAAGCAGCTGCTCCTGCTGGTCTTGGCGCGCGCGCGCGCGCGCGCGTGTGTGTGTGTGTGTGTGTGTGTGTGTGTGTGTGTGTGACACAGAGATGGAAAGGGACAGAGTAGCCCCCTGCCCAGCCCCCTTCTCTGTGGGGTTTAAGGCTTTTGTATTCATTCCGAGTCACTTGCATTTGTCCCTCCATTCAATCATCACCCCTGGGCCTCTCCTGCATTCAGAGTGTGAGTGTGTGTGTGACTCGGCCTCCTTCCTGCCTGTTGCTGCCCCGTCTCTAAGGCAATTCTGAAATCTGCCCTGGCTCTGCATGGTGTTCACAGGGAGGTGGGTGTGAACCAGTGTGTGGCCAGCTGTCAGCGTGTCGGCTCTGCCACTTCGCTAGCCCGCTGCTCCCACTCGGGGCACTTTCCTCTTGGTCAGCAGACACTGAACACCGTGTTTGTGTGACAAAACTCTCACCCTTGAGCTCTCTGCTTACCTCCTCTCTACAGCTCCATCTTGATTTTTCCAGACGTGCTGATATCTATCTGTTTCACTCCCCACTCTCCCCAATCTCTCCCTTTCTCCTTCCCCATCCATCTCTGAGACTCTGTCCAGTGCTGCTTTCGCTCTGGGGATGAGCACATGCGATCTGTCCATCCATCCATCCATGCATCTGTCTGTCTGAGAGTTATTTCTGGAACCTTTCCTAACCCCTCTTGCTGGGCCCACTGTTGCCGTCTCAACACTCACACTTGCGCGGCCTCCCTCTCTCCCTTGCCCCACCTTCTGTTGTGAGCTCCAGACCGAAGCAAGTAGCTACTCCTGGGGCCTTCACCAACCCCCAACCCCTGCACCCCTCTAGGCCTGCCCCATACTCAACCCTTTCTCTGCCCCTTCTCCCCCATGTGCTTTACCTGCCTCCAACCGACATGTGCCCAGGAGTCCCCAGCAGCCCATTCCTCCAGATTGAGGCCAGCGTTGGAAATTTCCTTCCTGCCCTATGGACACCCCCTCCCAATTCAGGTTTCCCGGAGGTCTCTCTCTCTCTGCCCATGTGAGGGTCTAGGCATTGGTCTTTCTCTCTTGGGTCAAATTATCTTTTTTATTTCCTTTTCCAGCATATTTTGTCAGGGTTTGTTCATACCTGGGCATCGTGTGTGTGTATGTGTGTGTGTGTGTGTGTGTGTGTCTTCCTTTCTCCCTGTCTGACACATACATCTTTCCTTCCCTCTCTTATCCTCTTTCTCTCATTTTAAAAAAACACTGTGGTATGCCCCGCTGGTGTGGCTCAGTGGCTTTGTTGACCTATGAACCAGGAGGTCACAGTTCAATTCCTGGTCAGGGCACATGCCCAGTTTGGGGGCTCAATCCCCAGTGTGTGTGTGCAGGAGGCAGCTGATCCATGATTCTTTGTCATCATTGATGTTTCTATCTCCCTTTCCCTCTCCCTTCCTCTCTGAAATCAATAATAAAAATATATTAAAAAAATTTTAAATTGTGGTATAACTTACATATCATAGAATGTGCAACTCTACACCTATGGAGCCACCTCCCCAAGCAAGAACCAGATCATCTGAGCAGCCCCAGCCTCCTCCTCTCACAGGACCCTTCCCCACCCTCCCTCCCCTCCCCGACCCTCTCACCTCCTCTCGCTCCCCCTCCCCGCAAGGGAACCACTGTTCTGACTGGATTACTGTTTCCTTTCATTGTTTTAAATCCAAAACTCGACATGGTTTTTCCCCTTACTGTATGTGTGTGACTGTCTGTCTCTCTTGGAACTTTTTCAGTTGTTACTTGCCTTCTGGGAGTTTCTTGGTTTTGTCCCCTCATTCAATCAACAGTTATTGAATACCTCCTAAGATGGGCTGGCTGTGCGTCTCACCGACCCCCCCCCTCCCCGCCTGCGCCTTCCTTCCCTGCCCAGCCTCTCTCCCGCTCCTCCTCGCTCCTCTGCTCTGTCTCCAAGTCATTATTGAATTCTGTCTCGATTCTTTGTGTCACTGGAGGAGTGTGTGTGTGTGTGTGTGTGTGTGTGTGTGTGTCCCTCTAGCCCACCACCTCCCCCTCACTTCCTGCTTCCCCCACCTCTGCCTCCCTCCCTCTCTCCCCGACTCCTGGGGGCTCCATCTAGATTTTTCCAGGTGAGCCCGGTTCTCCTCCCTCCTTCTCCCTCCCCTGCTTCCTTCCTGCTCTGTCAGAGGTAGTGAGAGCTGGCTCTCACAGTGTGGGGTGTGCTGGCTTGTCCACTTCCACTGCAGCTCTGGCCTCGCCCTTGCATCTCCTGGCCCTCTTACTGAACGCACTTTGTTCCACAGACAACCAGTGGCCATCGGGGTCTCTAGCTGGGACCTTGGAGCTGAGCCCCAGACCCACCCACCAAGCCCCATCTCTCCTGCTGCAGAACCACCTCCACGCCAGCCCCAGGGCTGCCTTCACCTCCAAATGTTCTGCCCCCTCCCCATGCCTGTCCTGCTGCATTTGCTCCTGTCCTGCTGAACCAGCTCTGCCACGGCCTCTCCCACCTTTCTGCAAAGCCGGGGCCTGACTGCAGAGGGGCCTGACTGCAGACAAGTCTGTTCCCTGAGCTTCCCTGATGCCACCTCCCCAGTCGCCCCTTCTCTCCGCACTGCCCTTCACAGTGTCTTTCCCTTGCCTCCCTTCCCACCCGCCTGGAGTCCTCACCTCTCCCTCTGTGTGGACATCCCCATTCTGCAGACCTCCCTGCCACCCACCCCCTGGACATTGCACCCCTGCCTGCTTGGCAGCAGGAGAGACCCCAGGCTCGGCTGCTCCCCGCTGCTTGCCCACATCCTGTACATCCCAGTGCCTTGCCTTGGCTTGGGCCCTGTGCCAGTCCCTCCCTGGCCTTCCTGGTCCTTGTCACCTGTTGCTGTGCTCCAGAGTGGCCCCCCAGAGTGACCTTCCTACATCAGGCAAGTTTGGTTATGCATTCAGTCAATGAACAGTGATCAAGCAGGACACCGACGGTTCTGTGGCCTGGCACCCTGGCGTGAAGGGGAAACCCCAAGCCAGGTGGGCTGGGTGTGCCTCACGACTCTCATTTTCTCGTTTTCCCTTCCACCAACCCCTCCACCCTCCATTCTCCTGCTCTGCTGGTTCCTCCACAGTCAGTGCGTTTCTGCCTGTCTCAGAGGGAGGGTCTGTGTGTCTCTCTATTGGGCAGTTTGCAGTTCATCTGTCTGTCCCTGTGCACCAGTGTGTGTGTCCCTGGTCTCTCTCTCTCTCTCTCTCTCTCTCTCTCTCTCTCTCTCTCTCTCTCTCTCTGTCTGACAGTTTGTATGTCCCTGGTTTCTGGCTGTTTCTGTCCATGTGTCTTGCTGTGTGGCAGCCACCTGTCTATATGTCTCTGTGTGCAGTGGTGAGTGTAGGCACGGATGTCTGTGCATTTTGGGGGTGTCCCGGCCTCTATGTGTTGTGAAGATCACATTGTCTCTGGCTGTGTCTCCCTGCGTGGAGGGATCTGTCTGGGTAATTTTCTCCGAGTGTCCTCCTCTCTCTGGGGCTCAGGGGGTGACACCGGCGCTCTGGCTGGCTGGCCACAGATCACCTGCCCCCTTGCTACCCAGCTCACGTCTCTCCCTCCCCTCCTCTTCCGTCTCTGCGTTCCCTTTCCTGGGGGCTTTGTCGGGCTCACGTCAGCGTCACCATCTGCCTGGCGTCCTCTGCGACCAGGCAGCGTGCGTCACACCTCGCCCTGACTGGGACCCTCTCCTTGCGTGGGCCGCCTGCGTCATCCGCCATGTGGGGGTCTCGCCGCACTGCCCCCCTCCCTGCCCCCTCCCTCTCTCCCTCTGAGCATTTCTCGAGCTTTCTTCTCTTTCCTTCCTGCGTCAGGCCTGCGTCTGTGTGTGCCTGTCAGACCTCCTCACTCTGGCCCCTCCCACGGCCTTTCTGCTGCGGAGTTTGTTGGAGAAACTTTCAAGCTTTACTCAGTTTTCCATCAATAAGCCCCAAAGGGGGCAGGGCAGGGGGCTTGCCATGCCCCCTCGTTTCCTTCCATCCCCCGTCCTCTCTAGGGTCTGTCTCCCTCCAGGGTACAGACAGAGAACCTGGGAACAGAGAAAGCCTCACCTCCACAGAAGGTTCTCGCCTCCAGCCCTTTCCGCCTCCCCCCTGCCCACCGCCCTGCCCTTGGTCCCTCCGGGACCTGCCACTCTCACCTCAGGGCCTTTGCACTGCTGTCCCTCTGCTTGGAGTGCTCTCCCCGGAGATCTGTGCACTTGCCCAGTCCCTTCTGGTCTCTGCTCCCAAGTGTCCTCTTGGGAGAGACCTCCTGACCACGCTATCTGAAACAGCATCCTCCGTCGCCCTCCTCGCCCCTCCCCCGCTTTGTCTGCCCCTCTCACGGCCATCACCTTATACATTGATTCATTGGTTTATTTTTGGTCTCTCATGCATCTTCTCTGCCACTGTGCTGCCAGCCTCGAGAGGGCAGGAAGAGTCTGTCTGTCCAGTGCTGTGTCCAGCTTGTAGAACACGGCCGGCAGGTAGAAGGCCCCATACCTGTTCACTGACTAAGTGAACAAGCTTTTTGCTCAGCCCTGCCTGGCCGGGATGCAGGGACGTACCCCTGGTTGCCCACGTGCTCCCTAGTCTCCTCCTGCCCTTCCCCACGTGCCCATTCCCTTGGTTAACTGGTTCCCCTCCACCTCCTCCTGGTCCCCTGCTCCGGTCTCACCTATGGACCCATTCTCCACACGGCACCAGAAAGGGCTCTGCAAGGCAGCACTGGTCATGCACTCCCACCTCAGGGCTCCCAGGATCCCACCTCCAAGAAGTGTTCAAGTTCTCTGCCCTCCTTCCCTCTTCTTCCTACCTCTCTTCCTCCCCACCCCACCCCTGCCCAGCCACAGCCCCCTCCCTCATCACCTGCCTTCAAACCTCTACACCTTTGCATGGCCTGGCCCCTCCACTTGGAAATCCCTTTCCTCACTTGCCTACTTGGTAAATTCTTACTTTTTTAAAAAATTAAAAACATTTTTTATTGAGGTGAAATTCATGACATAATTTATGTGCCATAACTGTAATCTTTGCTTTTCCTCTGCTCTGGCTCCGGGGTCATTGTCATGTCATTCTTCAAGCGTGTCACACACACAAGGAGAGAGCAAGAGCCCCAGCCCAGGCCCCTCTCTGCGGGTTCTTGCTTTTGTGCTCATTCTGAGTCACCGGCATTCATCCTTCTATTCAGTCAGCGCCCCTCTCCGGTCTCCTGCGCTGGGCTGTGTGTGTGTGTGTGTGTGTGTGTGTGACTCTCCTCTCCTTCCCTTCCTCTAGCCCATTCCCTGTCTCTAAGGAGGAACTAAAATCTGCTCTGGCTCTGAGAGAGGCGGAAGGGGGGTGTGGGGGCGCCCCCTTTGCTTGCTGCTTCCCACTTCCCTTCTCTCTTGTGGTCTCTGCCTCTAACTCTCTGGGTCTCTGCTCCTCTCTCCCCATCACTCTCTCTGTTTCTATCTCTCAGTTCCTGCCACTCTCTCCCTCTTTCTCTTTCTCTTTCTCTTGGCCTCTCCCTCCCTTTCTCCTCAATTTTTCCAGATGTGCCCATGCCCGACACTGTGTCCCATGCCATGTATTTGCCTCCCTCTTTCCTCCTTGCTCGGGCTGTCTTCTCCTCCTTTCTCCTGGCCGCCAGTGTGTGTGTATGTGTGTGTATGTGTGTGTGTGTGTCTTTACTTCTCTGTGTGTCTCCACATCTGGGTCTCTTTCTCTCCCTCTGCCTGCCCCTAACCTGACGGGGCTCCCAGGAGCACTACCTGGGGGCCTTGTCTTCACAGTTGTACCCCAGTTGTAGCCTCACCCCCTTCTGGAGGTGGTGCTGAGGGATCCTCACACCCTCATATCTGGCTGACTCCAGCAAGCTCCTCCTGAAACCTGGTCCCCAGGTTCCTGAGCTGGGGATCCATATAATTTCCCTAGTTGCCCAGGACAGCCCAATCCCCACCTCTAACCCCCCCCAGGGAACTGCCAAGAAGATGGGGGACTGTCCCCTCAGAGCTCTTAATCTAGCCACTACTGTCCCTTCCCAATGGCTTCCCCTGTGCTCTCCCTGCTCTTGCTCCCCATCACATATCAATCACTCCAAACCCTAAACCTGACAACTTCCTATTGTGCAAAGAACACAGCCACCTTCCAGAGTCTTCCAGGCTCGCATACTCAGGCTCTGCCTGCCCCTGCCCCTCCTCTGCTTCTCTATCTCTGTGTCTCTCTCTGCTTCTCTCTCTCTCTGCTTCTCTCTCTCTCTCTCTCTCTCTCTCTCTCTCTCTCTCTCTCTCTCTCTCTCTGTCTCTTTATGCTTCTCTGTCTCTCTGCTTCTCTGTCTCTCTATGCTTCTCTGTCTCTCTGCTTCTCTGTCTCTCTCTGCATGTACCCCTGCTTCTCTGTCTGTCTCTCTCTGCATGTACTTCTGCTTCTCTCTCTCTCTCTCCATGTACTTCTGTTTCTTTGTCTGTCTCTCTCTGCGTGTACTCCTGCTTCTCTGTCTGTCTCTCTCTCTCTGCATGTACCTCTACTTCTCCAGGCATTTGTTCTTATGTGTGAGCTCTGTCCTGCCTGGTTGGGAGGCCCACTTTCTCCCCTGCCCATCTGTTTGGCAAACTCTTCTTCCTCCCCCAGGGCCCTGCTTTGAGCTCTTGGGCTCGGGGACCCTCCTCTGGAAACCCCACCTCTGCCCAGGCCTCTGGGTTAGCCCTGATTGCTGCTCAAGATTGCAGTAGGCTCCAGTGGACCAGGCTGCAGCCCCAACCTAACCCTAGGGGCCTGTACACAGTAGATGATCAAGAAGAGCACCCCCAGGCTCCTTCTAGAGTTGTCCTCCCTGTGTGAGAGGGGTGTGTTTGGAGGTCTGGTGCTCTGTGCCTCAGTCGGCCCACTTCTCCTGCCTCTCCCATCACCAAGTCTCCCTGCAGACTCAGGGTCCATGGTGTGTATGTGTGTGCATGTGTGCACGCAACTGTGTCTGATCACCTCCCCTTGCTTGCTTTCTGTGGCTTCATCTCCATTTACTCTCTCTTTTTTTCTTTTCACTCTCTGTACTAGTTTTTCCTTGTCTTTTTCTTTTTCTTCCAGGGCACATGTTCTTTTCCTGATCCCAAAAGAAATGCATCCATCTTTATGATAGAGCATTTAGAAAACACAGAGAAGTAGGGAGAGGACAATAGATGTCCCTGTCGGTCCTGTTTCCCAAGAGGAGGCAATGGATGGGTCTGGATTGTAAAGTGTGTGTGTGTGTGTCCCTCCCAGACTCTCTCTTCTTTGTCTCGAACTCTGTTCCTCTCCGTCCCTGTCCCTCGTCTGTCTCTGAGTGCCTCTGCTCTGTCTGCCTGGGTTCTGCCCTCACCCTGGAGCTCCCACTCACATTCACTTTCATTCATTCATAAAATCCCTTCTGAGGGCCAGGGGCCAGGAATGTGTGTCTGTGGGACAGTGTGCCCTGTCTCGTGGCTCAGATCTTATTGAATTCCCCCAGTCTGTGAGCTCCTGGGGTGCATGTTGCGAGTGGGGGGATGTCTGTGTGTCTGGCTCCCTGAACACTTACCTGTCTGCTTGCCACCTCCCTCTCTGCAGTCGTTTTGAATTGCCATCTTGCTCTTTGCCCATCACTGTGTGTGTGTGTTTACTAGATTCCCTTTTTGGTTTTTTCACAGCGTGCTCTCCCTCTGTCTCCATGGGTCACTCCCATTCACAAGTTTTTTGCTCATTCAAAAGAGAGAACATCACGTTTTCTAAATTGTCTGCCAGTCACATAAATTGCATTATTACCTTTGAATAAGAAACTTCCATTAAAGTGACAACTACAACCACCAAGCCCGGTGCTAGGTTGGTGTGAGTATGTCGTCCCCCCACCTCCGGACTTCCTGTCTGCCTCTTCTTTCTTCTCTTCTCTTTCCCACCCGCTCCTTGGAGATTTCTGGAATTCACTCTGGCTGCTCATGCTTTCAACCTAAAGACCAGGATTGTGTGTGTGTGTCTGTGTGTGGAGTAAGTGAAAGATTAAGAGTGTGTGAGTGAGGGTGTGCGAACGTGTGCATGCGTGTGTGTGCTAGTTGTGTGTGCTAGTTGTGTGTGCTAGTTGTGTGTGTGAGTGTGCAAGTGTGCATACGCGCGCCCCCCACCCACGCCTCTCGCTGTTTCTCTGTGGCTTTGGCTGGCTTTGTTCCCCTTCTGTGGCTGTTTTCTTTCCGTTAGAAATGACATTTATTGTTTTCCTTTGGTTTCAGAAGTAATACATGTTCACTGCAGAGAAGGTGGAACTTGCCAGGAAGAATGTGCAGAAGACTATAAAATGAAAATCCTCTCTAATCCCACCTCCCAGACAGAGCAGCCTCTGTTAACATTTGGGGGCAGGAGAAGGGATGGAGAGACACGGACAGGCACCCAAGACCCTTGGTCCCCTGAGTCCCGAGGGAGGTGGCAAGAGAGAGAGAGACAAGGAAGGGGAGGGGACGCGGGCCTTTTTGGGGTCTGTCTCTCTTTCCTCGCCTTTTTCTTCCTGCTCATTTTCTCTGTCTAGCTTCCTCTCTCTCTCAGCACACACACACACACACACACACACACATCTGATAAAGCCCCAGAGAAAAAATAGGAAGGAAGGGAAAGAGGTAGGAGACTGTCAGACAGACAGACGGACCTCCCAGACCAAGACATTCAGACAGGCTGACAAAGTCCCAAGTGGGGGCATCCAAATGCTTTTGAAGGAAGGAAGACATGAGAATGGAATGGAATTAAATCTGCAGAGAGAAAAAATGCACAAATACAAGGAAAAGATTCTGAAAAGACCCTCCTCCTCCCCCCCACCCCCACCCCCGCTTTGTCTTCAGATTCCTTAAGAATGAAGAACCTGGAGTGTGTTGGAGCAAGGGGAGGGAATAAAGCAGGTGGAGGGCACAGCTCCCACTGCCAGCGGAAGCTGGAAACTGGGCAGTGTTTCTGGAAGGTTTTCTGGTGCAGGGGGGAGATGGGGGAGATGGGGACCGGGGCCTGGGCATGAAGGGGGCTCCCTCCTGTTTCAGCCTTATAGGCGTTGGGAGGCTGGGGAGTAGGACGTGGCTCATAGGCAGCAGGAGTGGCCAGTTGGACTCTCACAGCCTCTCCCCATGGCCCAGCACAGAGAACTCAGCCAGTCAGATAACTCAGCTGTCTCCACCCCGCCCCTCTGTGTCTTACTGTCTCTCTCCCTGCTGCATCTCACTCTGCCTCTGCCTCATACCACTCACATTAGATAAGCTTCTGGACTTTGGTCCTGACACCATTCACATCTTACTAGCAGGCAAGTGATGGAGCCTAAATGTCCTCAGTTGCAACATGGGGATAAGAAGAGTTTTGAGGCTCAAATATGATGGTTTATGTAAAGAATGCTTTGCACAGGGCAGAGAGCGGGTGTCACTACTTGCTGGTTACCTTGGTGCCACCTCCCTTTCTTCTCCAGGTGGCTGAGTCACACCTCCCTTAACTCTGTAGGCCCCTTTCATCTGCTCCTCCCTCCCTCCCTCCCTCCCTCCCTCCCTCCCTCCCTCCCTCCCTCCCTCTTCTCTTCCCTTCTGTACACAACTCCTTTCCTGGATCCAGGCTCGGTGCTGGGCCCAGGTGTACACAGCCATTTGTGTACAGCACGAAAGTTTCGCCAAGTCCCAGGAGAGCTCTGCCCCAGCTCTTTCCCCCACCCCTGCTCCACAGGCTCCACAGCTTCCTGCTGAGCAGCCATCATCGAGGAGTGACAGGAGGGCCAGCCTGCCTGCTGCTCAGGTCTTCTCTGGAGCTTTGGCCTCACCCACCTGGCACAGGGCCGAGCACAAATGAGGCACTTGAGAGGGGAAGGGATGCTGGAGATGGTCTGGAAGAGCGAATAACCTCTTTCTCCACCTGGCGAACTGTATGTATTCTTCAAGGCCCAGCTCAAACGACCCTTCCTTGCTGATGCCTTTCCTGGTTCCCTATTAGTGGCTCCCTCCCTGGGCCGTCTCTTAAGCGGGACCCTTAAAACAAATCTCGGGTCACATCATTGTGTGTATTTTTTAATATTTGCCTTTCAAATGGCTGCAGGTGTCCAAGGGCAGACCGAGACAAAATAAAACAATGGCTAATTCTTAACTAGAATTTACCACATGCCAGAAACTATCCTAAAGATTTTATATGTCTTTTTCATTTAATCCATACAATATAATTATAGATACTATTATTCCCATTTTACAGATGAGGAAATCAAGGCTCAGAGAGGTTAAGTGACTTGTCCCAGGTCACACAGCCAGTAATGGAAGTGGGATTTGAACAAGCCTGCCTGGATCCAGAGTCACCCTGTAAGTGATTTAAGGTTAAGCATTTTTATGGTAAAGTGTAAAGGACCCTGAGTCTTTCTCTTTTCTGTATCTTCTGTTCCACCTGAGTGTCTCCCTGGGCTGAAGCCCCCAGCCCCTCCCTGTAGTCTGCAAGGGTAAGACACTTCCCACAGATATCTCAAACCCACCACCTTGTCTCTGCAGCCCCCAAACATATTTTTCCCCTGTTCTCATCAGCGCCCTCAGAGGGCTGCAGCCTGGAGTCTACAGCCATCTGTCTGGCTTCCTGTTGACTTTCCCTCCAGGGCCCCCCAGTAGCCCCTGCTTCATCCCTCTCCCCCACCTCTGTGCTCACCTCTCCACTTCTTGCTCAAACAACTGTCACCTTTCCAAGTCCCCTCGCCTGTAAATGAAACCACTGACAGCATGTTCCTCATGGGGTGCTACGAGGATTAGATGAATATTGAAAAGCTGTGCAATAGGGTCAGGCTCACGATCTGCAGCTGTTATTAAAGATTAAATAGGTAGCTGTGATTAAGGATTTTCTGAATGAATGAGTGAATGAATGACCCAATGGGTAATGCCATTCTTTCTCATCCTCTCAGTACCCACTTGTCGCCCTCCCGCCTCCTTGTCTCTATGGCAGCACTTTTTAACATTGTGGAAGTACATTTTAACACTTTGAAAAAAATATTTGGGTCCTTCCAGCCAGCAAGCAAATCTCTCCCATCCTAGGAAAAGATCTCTCCCTTGATCCCTACTCTCCTCCAACTACAGCCCCATCTCTCTCTACAGTCCCTTCTCAGAAAAACTTGGGGCTAGAGTTGCCCCACACTAGCCCCTTCCCTCTACCCACTGCAATCGGCTCTCCCAGGGTCATCAGTGAGGCCTCCAAGCTGCCAGAGTTAAGGGATGTTTATATTTTAGTCATTGTCCTGCTTGAACTCCCAGCAGCATTTCAATACTGTTTGCAGCCTCTGCTGCACCCTCTTGCTGTCCTCCCAGGGCCCCCCAGTAGCCCCTGGTCACCTCCCTGGTCACTGGAGAAAAGCTGGAGAACCCATGTAGGTGTTGAAATGTTGGTGAGCCTATGGCCTAGTCTTTGGATGTCTATCTGTCTGCCTCTGTCTCCCTCTCTCTGTTTCTCTCTCCTTACTTCCTTGGGAATCTTGATTCATTCTGTGCTATGACTTGAAAACCCAGCAACCCTTATTCTGATAACTCCCAGCCAGGGCCAGAACTCCAGACCCCTATGTCCACCTGCCCTGTGGACCCCTCCATGCGGACATCTAAGGTAACTCAACTTGAATGTGCTCCAAACGAGTCCTTGATTTCCACACACTAAGCCTGGCCCCTGCCTTGCCTTCTTCACCTCAGTAACTAACTGGCCATAACTACCACCCGAACATAAAACAAGGGCCTCACTCCTGAAATGCCACCCGCCTCATTCCCAGGATGGGTCTCCAGCCCTCCATTTCTCCCTTCATCTGGTCTCTGCCCACTGTTTTCACTAACAACTCAAATACTGATGACTTCAGTTTTCTCTTCTGCCTAATCATGATTTTGATCCTCAAATCTGTATGATCAGTCATTTCCTAGTTGTTTCTACCTAGATTGTCCCACAGGCGCCTGCCACTCCATGGGTCCCAAAGTGGACTCAGCATCTTTCCTGACATATGCACTTTCTGCTGGGTCCCAGAGTTGGTAAATAAGACCACCATGTGCCCTACCTTGGAGGGTGGTACTCCCATGGCACTCTTGACTCAGCTTTGCTCAAATCCATCAATACTTCTTCTCGGGATGGTCATTTGCCAATCTTTCCTTGTATCCTCTCAATCACTGAGTATTTCCTGGTCTGTCTTCCTCTATTCCTAGTCCTGTAGTCATCTTTGGTGACATCACCACCCATGTGGGTGGCATAGCCAACACTGTAGTTTTGAGCTCCCAAGTGCTGAAAATCTTGTCTTCCAATTGACCTCAACCATGATCACATCTTTGACCTTGCCACACAATAAGAGCTCCAACTCTGGAATCCCAACGTCAAGCCATTTTACTCCCATCCACCATCTGCTGTCATCCCATCTCATTTACTCAAGCATGTCATTGTCTCAACAAGACCTTAGAAGTCAGCCCCCAACCATTCTCTCTTTATACCTCTAACCAGCCTTTCACCGTCACCTTGCTACTGACACTGCTCTTGGCAAGATCACTAGTGGCCTCCATCTTGTCAGATCCAATGGTCAATGCTCAGTCCCTATCCCCCTTGACCCATCAGCAATGTCACATGTGGTTGGGCACGTCCTAAATTTCAGAGCATTCCCTTTGTTTGGCTTTCATGATATGATACTCTTCTGATTTTCCTTATTATTCTCTTGCTGGATCCTCCCACTTCTCCCAACCTCTAAATGGTCCCCTTCTCTTCATCTACACTCTCTCCTTAGGCGAGCTCATCCAGTTCAGTTGTTTGACATACTCTATTGGCTGATGTCTCCCAGATGCTACCTCTCCCTGGAGTCCAGACTCCACTGTCCATTCAACATCTCTACTTGAATGCTTGACAGGAATCTCAAACTCAACTATGTCCAAAGCTGAAAGCATTCCGTTGCTCTTCTCCTCTTCCCTATATCAGTAAATGACGCCACTCTAAAACCCTAATAGTCACCCTAGAGTCTCTTTTTGCCTTATTATTCATGCATAACTATACTTAATCCACTGGTAAATCACAGTGACTGAACTCCCAAAGAATTCCACATCCATTCTGTTTTCTTCACCCCAGCTGCTCCAACCCTAACTCAAAACCCTGACATTTCTCTGGGACAATAGCCCAGCCTCCTCCCTGATCTCCCTACTTCAACTCCTGTGTCCAATTCATTCTCCACCCAGAACCAGAGGGATCTTGCAAATTAGATCAGGCCACCATCTGCTTAATACCCTCCAGTGTTTTCCCACTGCGTTGAGCATAAAACCCAAGTTTTGTACCATCTCCTACAAAGTCTGTCATGTTCTCATGTCTCCAGTCACAACTGCATTCTCCCCCTCTCACTCAGCTCCAGCCCCGCTGGCCTCCTTGCTATCCCTTAAATATATCAAGCTCATTTCTAAGAGCCTTCGCCCTTGCCAGTTCTTTCAGCCTGAAAGTCTCCTCTCCCAGAAATTCACAGGGCTGTCTCTTTCCTTCCTGTCACTCAGTTCTCAGCTCGGATGGCACCTCCTCCAGGAGGCCTTTCCTGATCATCCCTTCTGAAATATTGCCTCCCTGCACCTCAGGCTCTGTCTCCATGTCCTGCTTTAACCTCCTCTTAGTTCTTATCAATATCAAATTATCTCCTTAATTTACTTGACCTTTTTTTTCTATCCTGGAAGGTCAGTTCTGGGAGAGTGGGGTGGAGCCTGTTCTGCTCCCTGCTGGAATTTGCTTGTTCAACAGTATCTGGAGTATAATGGTGCTCTATAAAACTCATGGATTGTGTGCATGAACTTGATTGGTGACCAAGTCTGTTCCCTCACAGCTCTCACCCCTGTGCCCTTCACTCTAGCTGTCTGCTTTCCTGCCCTGCTCTACTGTGCTCTCTTCTTCATTCTCTCCTAGCTTCTGAGTTCTCCCACTGAGCCTTCACAGAGTTGTTCCTCCCTTTTTGGGTGAACCGTCTTGCATATGTATGTGTTTGTGTGTGTGGATTAACACCCATGCTGGGAGTGCACACAGTGGGTCATGTTTCTGTCTCCCGGTTTTTGGGTTTTGATTGAAATTGGGTTTGCTTCATTCATTCACTCCTTTGTTAATTTATTACTTTATTCAGTTATTTCATTTTTAAATATCTTGTAGTAGATGCTATACTAGACAGTGTGGATGTGTGATGGGTGTGTGGATGTATGTGAATCACTTATATTTTGGGCCCTTTGTCAGATTTTGTTCTCTTCTCTGGATTACTCTTTTATCCATCATCCATCCATCCATCCATCCATCCATCCATCCATCCATTACCTAACAAGTGCCAGATTCTATGCCAATCAGAGAGGATGTTAGTGTGTGTGTACAGTGTGCCTGTATCTGTCTCTGCTGTCTGTCTGAGGCCCCCTTTCCCACTCCCTCTCTGCCTTTGTTTTTATCTCATTCCAAAGCCACATTCCTTTTTTCTCTATAAAGCAGTCTTGTTGAATTTTTGCTCTGAGTCTTTGAGCCATTCATGGTGTGTGTGTGTGTGTGTGTGTGTGTGTGTGTGTGTGTGTGTGTGTGAGTGAGAGAGAGAGAGAGAGAGAGAGAGAGAGAGAGAGAGAGAGAAGAAGAGAGAGAGAGAGAGAGAGAGAGAGACACTGTCAGTCTCTCAAGTTTTCCCCTCTGAGGCTTGGGGCTGGGGCAGTTCCCAGACTCTGGGTCACTGTCATTCATACTTTGTCCATCTATTTGTTGATTCATCCACAAGAGTTTATTAAACACCTGTTTCATGCCAAGACCTGGGCTAGTCCATTTTGAATGTGTGTGCTGTGCATGACCGTCTTCTGACTATTCCTGTCTCCTGTCTCCTCTCCCTCTACCTGCCTTCATACCTGGGCTCCCAGTGTGTGTATCAGGCCCCATCCTCCTTCTCTATACATGCTCATCCTATCCTCCATGATGACAGCCCTTCAACCAGACTCCCTTTTTATCCCCGCAAGTTGAAAATTCAAAGCCAATCCCCGGCTGGCTTTGGTACTTCAAACCCAGCATATGACAAGCTCACCGCATCATTTCCGCACCTCTAATGGGTTTCTCTCCCTGTTCTCATTAGCGCTGAGTGTCACTGCCTGCCTGGGTCCGCAGCCAGGAGCCCCGAGTCATCTCTATCTTCACTCTCCTGCCACCCACAGCCCATCTGTTCTCCTTCCTGTAGAATCTTCCTCTCAAACCCACCCACCCACCCTCCACTTTCTTATCAGCTCCTGATTCAGCCCGGGCCCGAGCCTGGAAAATTGAAGCCTGGACCATTGCATCCATTGTCCACCCATACATTCATTCATCCATCCATCCATCCATCCATCCACCCACCCAACAAACTTGCCCTGAGCACCCATTGGCCCCAAACCCAGCTCACATCCTGCAGGAGCTCAGAGACCAGGAAGAGACAGACCAGTCATCACTGCCCCACCTGATGCACAATAGAAGCTTCCCAAGACTTTATGTCACTGTGGTCACTACTCTGTGTGTTTGAGGGGTGACATCTGTCTTATTTTCCTTGGCTTCTTCTTCAGACCTTCTTCCTTCCAACCCTCCAGAATTGGTTCCCTCAGGGCTGCAATCTGCTCCTCTCCTTCCCTGACTCCCCTGTACCGTGCTGTCCCAGCCCAGGGCTTCAGAGACACCCCTCCGTGTAGATGCTCCCTCATGTGTATCCACTATTTCTTCCTTCCTCAGGCCCACACGATGCCCCAGCAAGACCACAGACTTACCAAGGCGGGATAAAGCTCCTTGCTACCGCAGCCTCTGTCCGTTTCCACTTTCCAGTTCTAAGACCAGAGATCTAGTCATCACCTTCTCCTCTTCTTCCTTGCCCTCTACCTCCAATTTAATTCCTTCCTTGTTTCTTTTTGCCAGTTCTTCCTCCAACCTGTCTCTCTAGTCTTCTTCTGTGGTCCTCCCCCTCCTCATGGACAACACGGTTCCTCTGGCAATAACCATCCCCTTCCTTCTGTCCAGGCTCCTCTCAGGTGGGGAATGTGCTTCCTTCTCTCAAACTTGTGGAGAAACACTCTGTCTTGCCCTTTCTTATCCCTGTCCCCTCTCTCCTCCCATCTTCAGAAGACCTGGCGAGATTAGCCCTCAGCTTTAGCACTGCCATCCACTTCCTCTGTGCCCACCGTGAGGCTTGGGCAAAGCTCTCTACCGTCCTCCTATTTGCCAGATCTGAGGTCTCTTTTTCCTTTGCACATCCATTTGCCTGATGTCCCATGGGCTCCACCTCACTGTCAGCAAAGCTATAATGGGCTCTTTTCTTTCTCTAAACCCATTTTTCAATGAAGCTCATGATGGGCTCTCTCTCCCCATATTACATCATATCCCCTCACATCCTAGAACAGAGGTGCCAACCAGTGGTCCTTGAGGTCCAAAAGGTTCGCAGCTGCTGTCCTGGAAGCTCCCTGGGGTGGGTGCCCTTCTCCCTACCAGACTGAACCAGACTGATTTCTTCTCTGGATGTCAGCATGGAGGTGGTGGAGTGGCGCGGGGGGATGCTAGGGAATATTTGCAACTGAGGCAGGGAGGAGGGATGGACAGACAGATGGAACATCTGTGGGTTTCCTCTTCTTCCTTGTTCTTTATCAGTAGTCCTTTTCTCCTTTTTCTGCCAGTTATCTCAATTTTTTAAAATAAAAATTACTTTTCAGTCTCACCAGTGATAAGCAAGTACTCTGGTTCGAAGTGTTTTCTTGAAAGATTAAAACATCACTTACAAAACTAAAGTCTCTTTCACTGTCCCCATTCATCCTACATTTGATCCCCAATCTTTTTCCCAAAAAGGACCTATGGTCATCAAATCAGTGGGAAGAAAGTCATCAAACACACACACTTACACGCACACTCGCACTCCTAAATAACAGCTGAAATCATACTCAGTAGTGAAGACTGCTTCCCCCTAAGGTGGGGAACAAGGCAAGGGCATTCGCTTTTATCACTTCTATTCAACATCATATTGGAAAATCTAGCCAGTGCAATAATATTGCAAGAAGAGGAAATAAAAGAACATACAGACTGGGGAGGAAGAAACAGCACTGTCTCAATAGAGCAATTATTATCTGCACAGAAACTTCTGTAGAATCTACATCAAAAGCTCCTAGAACTATTTAAGAAGTTTAGCAAGGTCATGAGATTCAAATCAATGGACAAAAATCAGTGGCTGATTGGAAACAGTGGCATCTATATTCCTCCAGAAAATGCCAAGTGCAGTTTGGTAAACAGTATTCAGAATACCACGATGTTCTTGTTTTTAAAAGAAATGGCCTCATGCTGTGTATATTGTTCTCTGGTGGGCTTTTAAGCTCAACAGCTCCCTGAGGGCCCTTTCCCAAGGAGAAGGTGATTCTTTTCCTCTGCTGAGCAGCATTGCAGAGAATGGCTGTGCTGAGTGGATGTAGCCCCCCTCCCCCCAAGCATGGGCATTTGGGTTGTTTCTATGTTTCCACCAACACAGGTAAGGCTGTGCTCACCTCGTGGTGTCTCCTAATGGCTCCCTCTTCTCTAGTGGCACCCAGCCCTGGTCTGCAAGTTTATCTGTCTCCTGGGGGCCTTTGAGAAATCTTATCTCCTCCCTGCCTCATTCCCTCACTATTCCTCACTCGTCATTTCCCAGTCCTTGTTGGCCTTGGCCCTGGCTCTGTTCCCTGCTCTGCATGTTTATTAGTCAAGATTCCATCAGGAAATTGATGTCACAATCAAACTTGGATTATTTGAGGAGCTTTCCTCTCTCTGGGGCCTTCCTCGGGTTTGGTTCTCATCTTTCCCTCCATCTACCTGCTCCCCAGCAGGGCTCAGGCTCGGCGTGTGTGTTAGAGTGTGTGTGTGACTCTCTCTCTGTCCGCCTGCCTGCTTGTCCCTGAAGCCCCCACCTTTCTTGCTGCTTTATTACTTTCTAACTTTCTAATTTACACATCATCTCGCTCCTCTTGCTTCTGTCTTGATCTCTCTCCCTCAGCAAGCTCTTTCCCACTCTCCTGAGAAGTGTTATTCATTATTGCTCTGAATTTGTGCGTCATTCCTGCTGTGTGTGTGTGTGTGTGTGTGTGTGTGTACAGCTCACCCCTTTATCTCTGTCTCTTCTCAAGCCTGTAAAGGTTTTTCACTTTTTCCTGGTCTATGCCCTGTGCAAGTGTACACATATTTGGGTCCCGCTTCTTTCTCTGAGGCAGGGTCACAATTGGGGTGCCACCCTCTCTGTCATATTCCAGTTACTTTTAAAAAAACAAAACAAAACAAAAACATTTGCCCTGACTGGTTTGGCTCAGCGGACTGAAGGGTCCGGGTTTGATTCCAGTCAAGGGCATATACCTTGGTTATGGGCACATCCTCAGTGTGGGGTGTGCAGGAGGCAGCTGATCGATGTTTCTCTCTCATCGATGTTTCTAGCTCTCTATCCCTCTCCCTTCCTCTCTGTAAAAATCAATAAAATATATTTTTAAAACATTTTTAAAAATTGATGGAGATGAGAGAGAGAGAGAGAGAGAGAGAGAGAGAGAGAGATATTTGTCCCTGAAACCTTGGTATGTCAGGACCACGCTCTAACCAACTGAGCTACCTGTCCAGGGCTCTGGTGACCTTCTACCATCTTCCTGCCCATCTGTCCAAAACACATGTCTTGACTGACCCCTCACATACCCTCATATTGTGGGGCCCCCAGGTTTCTGTTCTGGGTCTTTCCTGCTCCTATTTTTCACTGGCTCCTTGGACAGTCCTTCTTTGAAATGACACCCCAGAGTCCTCTTTCTTCCAGGCCCCACTCATTCTCTCCAGCTTATGCCACTGACTCAGCTCGCACAGCCTGGGACCCTGCACTCAAACCTGTGCGTCATCTCTGCAGCGCCAGGCACATTCCTCTCCCACTTCCTACCAGCGCTCAGCATCACCAGCACCTGGGGCTTCAGCCAGGAGCTCAGTCATCTCCTGCCGCCCGCACGCCCACGTCTGTCCCTCGTTCCTGTCAAGCCTCTCTCTGAGGGGCTGCTCAGTAGTCCCCTCCCCACTCAATCCCATCAGCCCTGTCACAGCTCAGTCACCAGCTTTTTGATCCCTGGACCATCTGTCAAGCCAACAAACTTGCCCTGAGAACCCACTGGGTCTCTGCTGAGGACACAGATCTCAAAGTCTTGTTGCTCCTTATGGCTGCACCCTTCTCATCCACCTCCCTCCCTCCCAGCTTTCCTGTCCTTGTCCTCCACTCCTGGGGGTTCAAGGGCTCCCTCTGCAAGATGCTACCTCATTTCAATGTCCCCGCCACATGCCCTTAGGCTCAGGCCCCAGACCCTCCAGATCCACTGTTCCCTCCTTGGCTATACTTAGTGGTCCCACCAGCATCACAGACTCATCAAGCCAGGACCAAACTCTTCATCCTCTGACCAGAGCCCTTCCCCATTTCTAGAGCCAAAAATCTGGCCCCCATCCCTTGCCCCCACCTCATCTGCCCAAAGTTCTTCACAATCCCTTCCTCAGAGTCTTTCTTCCAACGCCTCTCCTTCTTCCCCATCCTCATGGCAAATGTCGTTGCCCTGACAACGGCTGTCCACTCCACTTCTCCTGGGTCCTCTCAGCAGGTGGGTTCGATGGCCTCCCTCCCACCTAAGAAGAGATGTTCCTGCCTCCCTCCTGCCTTCTCTCTCCTTCTGTTCACAGACAAGCGGAGGGAATCCTAGGCACTGGTCACTTTTCTCCCTCACCCTCCAGCACTTCCTCCGCCCCTGCCCAAAGCCCCTTTAGCGCTTGGGATGCCTCCCTCAAGTGCCTGTTGACAAACCTGGCCAGTCCATTTCACACCTCATACCCTGTGTACCCCCCCTTGGGGGCCATGATGCTGGGGGCCAGTGCTGTGGACATGAAGGGCTCTTGGTTTCCGCCCCATCTCAGGCTCTGCCCCTTCCATTTCCTTGGAGAGTTTTTGTCCACCCGACTCCATGGTATCTCGGTGCTCCCTCCCCGGGGCCCTGTTCTGGCTCCTGCCTCTCCTCACTCTCCTTCGGAGGCTCCCTCACCCCACTGAGCTCCTGGCCTGGCTAAGGCCATTCTACTAAGTCTGTACCCCAAGGTCATTGGCATGAGGAAGGCTCCCCCTTCTCTGAATGCCCACCATGTGCAGAGAAAAAGGCCTGGGTCCTCCATCTTCCTCAGACAAGCTTCTGCTCCTGCCTCCTTACGGTGCTGCTGGACCCAGGGAGCCCCAAGCACTGGCGGGCATCTCTCTCTCTCCAGGCGCCTGGAGCCAGGGTTGAGCCTGCCTCCTTTGGGGTCTGCATGGAGAGAGGCTGGGCAGAATCTGTGGCTCTTCTCCCCTCCCCTCCCCTCCC
>PVJC01000230.1:49766-85311 GCA_004026665.1 Murina feae | reverse complement strand
TCTCCTCCCCTTCTTTGACTTTTAAAACTTTTCTCCAAAGTACCCCCTACCCTTAATGCCTCTACTTCATCTCAGCCACGCTTCTTCCTGCTTTCCAGAGGGGCCTCATTGAACGTTGCTCTGTCTGCCATCCCTGCTGTGTGCGTGTGTGCCTTTGCCCTCAGCTTTCTCTCTTGTTTCTGAGGCTTGTGGAGTTCTTACTCTGCATCTCACCATGTATGTGTGTTTGGGGTCACAGTTAGCTCTCACATTTTCTGTCCTGCTTCACCTGTCTTCCTATCTGTCCGTCTGACTGTCCATCATCCTTCCACCCATCCATCCACCCACTACACACAGGGAGAGGTTAGAAAACTCTGGGTCAGCGTCTGTCTGTCTTTCCTGCCTCACTTCATGTTCTATGGTTCCACTTCTGCTCACCTTCACACATGGGGCACTGGTCTGCTGTGTCCCACGCTCTTTACTCTGCCATGTTCTCTGGACCATGTAGCCCATGTGCCGCCCCATGCGCATGTCCCTTGTTATGTTCTGGAGCCAACACCCTCCTCAGGCGCCTTAAGTCCAGAGCATCAGAGCACCACCACGTCTTCTCTGCACCCAGATGGCCATCTCTTTCTGGTCTTACTCGTGCTGAATGCCACTTCCCTGCTTGGAGCCCAGGGTCATCGCTAACTCTCTCCTTTGCCACCCATGACCCACGTGTCCCTCCTTCCTGCCAAGTGACCCTCAATGACTGCTCAAAACCTCTGCCTAATTTATCAGTCCTGCCGCAGCAAGGATTCAGGATCTTGTGCCTGGACAACACCCATCCATCCATCCATCCGTCCGTCCGTCTGGTAGATAGTCAATAAATGCAAGTGGAACACAGAGGAGTAGTGGTGTGTGCACTGCTGAGGGGAAAAGAGCCCAACTCCCCACGCTAGATGCTGAAGAAACTCAAGAGGCCAGGGTGAGACAGACTAGTTATTACATCATGAGAAGATAAGGGGGTGATAAAGGCTCCCTAAGTTGTGGTCTCTGAGCATCACGTTCAGTGTATGTGAGTGTGAACTTTCTGTGTTACACACTTCTTCAGACCTTCTTCCTCCTCATCCCTCCAGTGTCAGTGTGCCCCAGGCTATGTTCTCTTTCTGCTCCTCCACCCATGAATTCTCCCTGGGCCTTGCTATCGCCATTTGGGGATCCCTTCACATATGCTGATGCTCACCCAGGCCCTCCTATTACACCCCAGGCCATGTATCTAAACATCTTTCTTCTTTACTTGCACGTCCCACCAGCTTTCCACTCACTAAGTCTGAGAAAAAATCCTTGAGTTCCTATATATCATCCCATATTCCCCTTTCCCCATTGGGGTACAGAAATCCAAGTCCCCTTCCTCTGCTTTCTCCTACCTTTCAGTTTTGCCAATTCTTCTTCCAAACTGCCATCTCCCCCCACCCCATCATCCCCTTTACTTCTCTCCATCACCCCTAGTCGGTGTGGTTGCCCTGGCAACATCATGTTTCCCTCTCCTGGGTTTTTCAGAGACAAATATGCTCACCTCCTTCCGTTCACCTTTTGTTCCCATCTCCCTCCTGCCTCTCCTTCAGTCCACAAGAGAACTTGAGAGGGAACATTAGACTTTGAGTTTTTTTTAAATTATTGATTCTAGAGAGGAGAGAGAGAGAGAGAGAGAGAGAGAGAGAGAGAGAGAGAGAGAGAGAGAAGGAGAGAGAGAGAGAGATACAGAGAGAGAAAGAGTTAGAGAGAAAAACATCAATTAATTTCCTTCCATCTGAGCCCTAACCAGGGACTGAACCCGAAACCTGGGTATGTGCCCTGACTGGGAATCGAACCTGCCACCTTTTAGTGTTTGGGATGACACTCCAACCAACTGAACCACACTGGCCAGGGCTAGGCTCTGACTTTTTCTAATCCTTTCCCACCCCTCTGTGACCACCTGCAGCTGATCATGAGCCCACCATGGTGCTTAACTGAGGCCTCCACTGACCCGCTATTTGCCTACTAGAATGAGGAGGACTTTTCTCTCCTCCCCTTCCCTTGTCCATTGGGGCCCCTGACTCTGGGGACTGGCCCTGCCATCTGTACTCCTGTTCCTCCCTTAGCTCTAGGGCCAATGAGGGTCCTGGTTTTCCTTCCACCTCTTGGGCTTCTCTCCTGTTTCCTTTGGAGGTTCCTCTTGCGCCATGATCTGTGGCATCTCAGTGTTACCCTGGGCTAAACCCTACCTTCCTCCACTTATTCTACCTGCTCCCCCTATCCAGTTCCACACCTCCCAGTGCCAGGGGCATTCATACCTTGGCCATATTCTATTGTGCTTGCAGCCCAGCTTCTTTCTATTGAGCTGAGACCCTCACATCCATTGGCCTTAGAGGGCACCTGTTGAGGGGCATGTGCACACACGTGGGCCTGCACCAGCATCTCTGCCTGCCCCCATCTGTCTGCCAGCGAGTCCTGCCACCCCCACTTCTTTTTAACTTTTTTATTGACATATAATCCCTTTTCGCTTCCTGTATCTGATTATGTCTTGCTCATCTCTGCTCTTTCCCTCTTTCCGGAGGAGAATTATTGAATTTTGCTCAGAGGCTGTGCGTCATTTATGCTGTGTGTGCGTGTGTGAGTGTGTGAGTGTGTGCATGTGCTGGGCTGGCTGCCTCTCTCCCGCGGCTCCCTCTTTTCTGGGAGCTGTGGAGTTTTGCTCTAAAGCCCTGAAATTCTCTTTGATCACCCTGATCCTGGTTCCCACCCTCTCTTCCCATAGGAAGTCTCAGTTATTGGAAGGTGACTGGCAAAGGGGTTTCACACATGAGTTTTTCTCTTTCTAGTTCTGTTATCCAATTTTATTCTTACTCCATAAGTTATTCCATTCATCCATCCATTCATCAACACAGCATCCACAAACACACGCCAGCTCTTGTATGTCAGGACGCACGTCCTTCCTTTGCTCCATCTCACCATGTGTGAACATGTGTGGGTCACATCCTTTTGTCTGAATGGAGTCTCTCCTACCCTCTCTGTTACTTTCCTTGCCTGTTTATCTGCTTGCCCTTCTATATGCCCATAAACTGCTTAATTAATTCAGTGTCTGTCTGTCCTGTCTCCCCTCCTCTCCTCCAATCCTCCCCTTTTGTTCTCATACCTCATTCCCCCACAAAGCCTTGTTCCAGGTTCTCTACTCATTCCACACACATTCCCTGGATGCGCTTGGTCACTGTGCTCTGTTCTAATTAGCTCCCACCCATGCCTGCTGCAGCTCACCTTTCTTTTCCTCTCCAGCCACAGCCTTGAGCTTGAGGAAGCCTTTACTCAGCTCCTCGATGCCATTGCACTCTTTCTGTACCCACTCATTGTGTTTCTGTCTCCATTCTCATCTTTGATGGTCATCACTGCCACCCAGGGCCAGGAGCCCCAAGTGATCCTTGATTGTTCCTATTCCTGCCTTTCCATGGCCCACCTGCCCCACCCCTATCTCTTCCTGCCAAGTTTCCCTCCAAGGTGTAGGTCAAGATCCCCTCTCAATCCTCTCAGCTCCAGAATCAGCTCAGATAGACAAATTGTATACCTGGATCATAGTCATACATCTGCCATTCCATCCTTCTAACCTAACTGAGCATCCACTGGGCTTTTTGCTGAGGACCCAGGAGGGAGAGAGGTATGCTAGCACATCATGAGAAGATAGTGCTACAATGAGAGAGGAGTCCCAAATCTTCTTATAACATTGCGAATTATGCTCTGAGTATGTGTGTCCCTGAGGGAAGAGGGACAAGAAAAAGAGAGAGAATGATTGAAGGTGGGAATATACCTATTTCTTATCTTGGTCCCTTTTTCTCTGGACCTCTTTTCATCCTTCTGTTACACTGGCATCAGTGGACCCAGAGCTGTGTCCTCCTTCCTCTCTTTCTGGGGCAATGTCACCATCAGAGATCCCCCCTCCCTACCGCAACCACCATGTCAATGGTGGCTTTATTTCACCCAGGCCTCATCGAGGCAACACTAGATTCACATGTCCATAGTGCCTTCTTCAGCCCCAGCAGTGCAAGCAAGACAGGATCAACATCTTCATCTTCCCATCCTACACTCATGCTCTCAGTGCCCCATCTCTGGGGTAAGGAATCTAGAGCCTGCCTCCTTATACCTTGACCTCCCACCTCCCACCTTTCTACCAATTCTGCTGATTCCTCCCCCAACTACCTCCCTCAGAGTCCTTTTTCTCTTCCTCTTCCCCATGGCAACCTCCAGCAACCAGATAAACACCTCTCTTCCAAAAACAAAATTTTCTTCCTGGACCCTGTGTTCCCACCTAGCTCCCGCCCTTCTCCTCCCCTGTCCCAGAGGAGTTGGGAGGGAAAGGCAGCTCTCATAGTCTTTCCGATGCAGCCCACCCTGCTTGGTCCTGAGCCCACTGGGTTCTGGAGACCTCCAGTGACCTACTATTTTCCAGATCCCATGCCTTTGAGTATCCCCAGTGACACTGTGTTCCTGCCACCCATCCCCATGGTCCTCTCTTCCTGGTTTTATGGCATTTTCTCTAACTTTATGTCAGTTTCACTGTGTGTACTGGTGTGTGTATATGTCAGTATACATGTGTGTAAATACATGTCTGAAACATGTTTCTCTCTCCAGGGCATGGTCAAGATCACTCTCATACACTCTTCATCTGTTCATCCATCTTCCCATCTGCACACAGTGCTCACTGGGAGAGGTCTAGGCATGGTCTGTCCGAGTCCCTTCATCTCTGTCTCTACAACCTCCTCCCCTGCCCTCAGATCAGGCCCCTGTTCCCTGGCCCTGCTCCTCTGGCTGAAACCCCTGACCACAGCCTCAGATTTGAAACTAATATAGACCTAGAGCATCTCAGGGCATTTTCTCACCCCCAAGTGATCCACCTCCCAGGGTCAACCAAATATATCCTGGTCTCACTAGCATGGGATCACCACCTGGCTCAGCAATCAGGAGTCATCTCTGACTCTCCTTCTCCTGCCACCATGCCTATCTCTCTCCCCTTTCTGCTGAATCTCCCTCCAAGTGTTTATCCAAGACCCCAACCCAACTCCTCAGCTTCTTCATGGCTCAGGCCTCGTCATTTCATGCCTGAACACAGGCCTGTACCAACCACTCTATTCATTCTTCCATCCACCTATCCATCTGATATCTTTCTATTTTTTCCTTCTTTCACCCACTCATCCATCCATACACCATTCATTTACCCATTTTCCTATTTATCATTCATCCATTCACCCACCCACCCATCTATCCATCCATCCATCCATCCATCCATCCATCCATCCATCCTTTTAACAAACATGCATTGGACACCTACTGGGTGCTCTGCTGAGGACAGAGATCCCAAAGTCCAGACTACTTTCTGGTGGAGCTGAGTCCATGGGAAGCAGCCATCTGTAATGAGGATATGAGGGTAAGTGAATCCAATGTTTTTATGTTGCCCTGACATCACAGTGTGTGTGGTTGTGTATATGAAAGAAAAAGAGGCCCCCACATCTCTGGGTCTCTCTAGGCCCCTCTGCTGAAGCACCATGCATCTAACCACATGTCCCACTGAATACCCCATCAACATCACAGACTTACCAAGTCCTCAACAAGCTCCGTGTTGCCCCTATTTCTCAAATCTAGGACTGAAAACACAGATTAGCCCATTTTCCTCTACCTGCCTCCCACCAATGACCAATTGTTCCTCTGACGCCCCATCTTCTCCATCCTCTCAGTCAATATGGTTGCCCTGGCAACAGCTGTTCCCTTCCTTCCTCCCCTGGGCTCTCTCAGCAGGAGGACATGCTCACCTCCCTCCCACCTGAAGAACTCCTTGACCTTTTGTTCCTGTCTGCCTCTTGTCCTCTCTCTTTCCATTCACTGAACAGCTGGGGAGGGACTCAGCTCTGGCTGTTCACCCACTCCTTCCTCAACCCATCGTCCTTGGCAACTTCCCACAGCAGCTGCTCTGTGTCCACCAAGGTGGCTAGTCAAGGCTTCCAGACACCACGGCCCTTTTTGCCTTCACCTTCCTCACCCATCTGGGGCTTCTGAATGCTGGAGTCTATCCTGGTGTCAGGACCCCTTTACTTCCTTGGCTCCCACTTCTTGGGCTATCCCTCTTCTGTTTCCTTCACACATACCACTGTGACCATGTTCACAAGGTCTCATTTCCCTCTTCCTGCTACTTCATCTGCTACCCAGCAATCTCCCTCAAGGGCCTGTCCCTCCTAGAGCTCTGCTGAGCAGGGTCATGGGCCCACTGGGAGAGTATTTGCCAACCTCCCCCAGTGTTAGGACATCTTGTCCAGAATTAGTTGCTGTATGCGGGTTCTTTTCTGTCTATCAGCCTGTCCAAGCATTCACACTGTGTGTCCAGAGCTCTGTGAGTTGACTTCCCTCCTACCCTCCTTCATTCTGTCTCATCTTCTCCCTCATCTCTCCTCTCCTGATTTGCCCCCCTCCAAGGGTCACAATTGGAATCTGCTTCTGTGTGGACAGGCTCTTTATCAGGGTTCTTTTTCCCATTCCTCCCTCACTCACCTGCCGTGTGTGTCTGTATATGCACACGTGTGCCTGTATCTCTGCATCTGCCTGCCTCTCTGTCTCCCTGAGGGTCCCACCACCCCCTCTCCTTTTTATTTTTTAACTTGATTATTGATGTACCCACACCTCCGCCTCTGTCTTCATCTCACTCTGTGCGCTCACTTCACTCCCTGGAGGGCCTTTCTGAATTTTGATTTGAGTGTGTGCGTCATTCTTGTTCTCTCTCTGTGTGTGCCCGCCACTTTCCCTTCCAACTTCCTCTCTCTCTTTCTAGGGCTTGTGGAGTTTAACTTTCTTCATGTCTCTGTGTGTGTGTGCATGTGTATGGATGTGTGCATGTGTGTGAGTTGTGTCTTTCCAGGGCATGGTCAGGGCTGGTTCCCATCCTCCCCATCATTATCTTGGACTTTTCTTCTGTTGGTTCATTTCTTCATCTGTCCATTAGAATGCCTGGTGAGCTCTCAACCAGGGTCTGTTTGTCTGTCCTATCTCTCTCCCTCTCCTTCTTTGATACCTGACCTCTCACTCTGCACCTGCTCTCTCTACATACTTACTGCCATCTGTAAGGACACCCCAATCTCCTCCTGTACCCTAGAACCACCCCACCTCTTTCTCTCTGGATCCATAGATCAGAGCCAATCAGTGTTGACTGGGCCTCTTCACAGTGCCTCAAACTAACCTTATCTTCACACCCCCAACCAGCCCCTTTCCTATTCTCATTAATGCAGAATGTCACTGCCTCTCCGGTGTGCTCCTGCAGCCAGGAGCCCTGAGTTGTTTCTGATTATTTCTGTTTAACCACCCATGGCCCATCTGTTCCCCTCTGTGCCAACTCTCCCTCCAAGGGGCTGCTAGCACCCTCACCCCTCAGTCCTGTCATGGCATCATGTAGATGGATGAGTGGATGACTGCACCGTCCATTTGTCCATCCATCAAACAGACACCCATTGAGCACCTGGGTACTCTGCTGAAGAGAGGGGATCAAAGCCCCAGGCTGAGTTCTAAGGGGAAAAAAGACCAGTTATCTGTCACTCATGAGAAGACGGTGTGAAAGGGACTTCTGAAGTCTCTAAGGCACTCGCAGCATCACTGTGTGTGTGTCATGTGCGTTGTCTGTCCTGGCTACCTCTTCAGGACCTCTTCCTTCCTCCCGATCTTCCCTGTCATGCTTCCCAGGGCTGTGTCCTCACTCCTCTCCCTCTATGTTCTCTTCTGGCCCACTCTGTCCACACCAGGGCTTCAGAGACTCCTTCCACACAAACAAACCTTGTTTCTCTGCCGGTCTCTCTGCCTTCCTAGATCCTTAAGCTCAAGCCTCAGACCTGTGCACCCATTGTACCCTGCTCAGTCATAACACCTGTGGACCACAGAGGATGGAAAAGGATGGCTGTTGCCAGGGTAACTATACTGGCCACAGGAATTAAGAGATGCAAAGGAGATAATGAGAGATTTTGGAGGAAGAAGTAGCACAAACTTGAAGGATTGAGGTGGAGAGAGTGATGTGGGGATTCCTTTATCTGGAGATGGAGGATTGGGAGCATGGATGAGGGGCGGAGGGAATAAAGTTTTGTCTAGCTTGGTGAGTCTGTGTGCTTGTGGGGTTTTGCTCACTCTCTGTCTCAAGGTGTGTGTGTGTGTGTGCATGTGTAAACATGCAAGAGTGCCACATCTCTCTGAGGTGTGGTTGGGGTTGGCTCTCATCCTCTCCATCTCCATCTCCATCACTCTCGTATACTCTTTGTCTATCTGTGCATCCATCCATCTGTCCACAGCATACTTAGCTCTGGGCAGAGTCTGTCTGTCCTATCTCTCGTTCCTTCTTCTTCTCTCACTCCCACGCACCCTCCAGCTGAACTCAACCCCCATCCTCTCATATCCCTTAACTGCTCCTGCAGCTGAGACCCCTTCCATCGTTTCCTTTCTCTCAGGCAATAGACTTTGAGCCAACGTTGGCCGGATCTTTGCACAGGTGCCTCAAACACAGTGAATCATCTTGGCCTGAAATGTGTTCCTCTTTCCATTCTCTCTAGCACTGAGCATCACTGCATGCCTGGAGCCGCAGCCAGGAGCCCAAGTCATCTCTGACTCTTCCTGTTCCTGTCATTCACAGCCATCTGTCCCTTTCTGTCGACTCTAGCTCAAGCCCCAGACCTGTGCATCTATGTACCCTGCTCCGAGACCCCTTTAATCCCAACCTCTTCAGCCCCTGTCTCTGCCCTGGCTCCAGCTTCTTGTGTCTGGATTACTAAAGCGTCTTCTCTGTGGTCCTCCAGCCTCTATTCTCACTCCCTCCCCTCTATCCTCCATTAACATCTGGAGAAATCATGAAACTTCTTTGCTGAAACCCTCCCATTGCTTCCATGCCACTCAGAACAAAAACTAACTCTCTGCCTTCATCTCCTACTCCTTTCCCCCTGGCTTACGCTGCTCCGGCCACACTGGCCTCCTTGATGCTCCTTGAAAATATTGACACCAGGGCTGTCACCCATGGTTGTTTAAGATGTACACCCTGCATGAGGACATCTGACTGAGAGTGTGAGTGGAGGCCAAAAAGACTGTTCTCAAAGCCATGAACCCTAGTTTGGAGTTGCCTCTGCTTAGAAGAAAGATTGTGTTTTTATTTTAAGTTTGTAGAGAGAAAAGCCCTTTAACATTCTTACCTGTTAGTTCCACAATCTCTGTTATTTTTAAATTTTATTTACTGATTTTTCTCTTAGTTATGGAACAGATTTTTCTATTCCTTGTCCTGTCTAGGAATTTTTTATTGGGTGCTGGATTTTGTGAAAGTTGCACTGTTGCTGGTCTGGATTTTTGTTGTCTTCCTGTAAGAAATGGTATGCAGTTAAATTAGTTGGTTTTGTTATTTTGAGGCTCATTTTAAAGTTCCTTTAGGATAGGTTCAGAGTAGCCTTCACTCATGGAATAATTTATCCCTTTTACTAAGTCATGGTTCAATGCCTTATCTGATCACCAAGGATTTGAGCTCTGGCTAGTCTCAGCTTGAACTTTCCCCACCCTGTGTGACCTCTGGGCATTGTTCAGCTTAAAACTTCCCAGTCTTTCTTTGCCTGGCCTCGTGGAGTTTCACCCAACACATGCACAGCCTTGCACTTAGTAATGACTCAAAGGGACCCCATATAGATTTCTGGAGTTATTTTTCTGCATAGCTTCCTCCAGGGGTACTCTGTCCCACACTGCCCCCAGATTTTAGGCTACAGTAATAAAGCTGCTATGATATTTGAGAGCTGGTCTTAGTGTGGGCATAGGTCTTAATTTCTCTTGGGTGAATATATAGGAGTAGAATTTCTGGGTTGAATGGTTAGTGTATGTTTAACTTTATAAGAAACTGCCAAAATGTTTTTCAAAGTGGTTGTGTAATTATATATTCCTACTAGCAATGTATGAGAGCTCCAGTTGTTTCACATTCTTGCTAACATTTGATATTGTCAATCTTTTTCATTTTAGCCATTCATTTAGCCACATTGTGGTTTTAATTTGCATTTTCTAAAAACTAATGCTGCTGAGCATCTCTTCATGTGTTTATCTGCCATTCATATATCTTCTCTGGTGAAGTGCCTGTTCAAATCTATACCAATTTTAAAAAGTAATTTTCAGTATCCTATTATTACTGAGTTGTAAAAGTTCTTTATATATTCTGGATATGGAATTAGGTAAGCGTTGAGGTCCCCCCCGCTTTTTTAAAAATTTGGGTTTCCAATCAGTCCAGCACCATTTGAGGAAAATTATCCTTTCCCCTTTGCCTTGGCACCCTTGTCAAAAATCAATTGACTATATGTGGGTAGTTCTATTTCTGGACTCTACATTATGTTCCATTTATCTGTAGGCCAATGTCACATTGTCTTGATTATTGTAGGCTATAGTAAGTCTTGAAATTAGGTAATGCAAGTTCTCCTACTTTGTTCTTTTTTCTCAAAATTGTTTAGACTATTTAGGTTCTTTGAATTTCTATATCCATTTTAGGATCAGTTTGTCAATTTCCACAAAAAGGCTTCTAGGATTTTGATTGCAGTTGACGCTATACACCAATCTGGGGAGAACTGACACTTTAACAATGCTGATTCACATGCCTTGTGACCCTGGACCAGTATGTGTCATCTCTGAGCCTCTGTTTCTTCTTGTTCCCTCTCAGAGAGGTTTCAGTGAGCAAGTCAAGGCTGAACGAAGAAGTTCTGGGCGCACAAGAAAGTTGTCTTGGTGAGGATTTGGGTTTGGAGATGGGGGACTGACACAATACTCTACAGCACATACCAGCAAAAGGTTGGAGGGCCATGTGCCTGCCCCAAGCAGTGGGTCCGGATTTCTGGGCTGGGTCCTGTGTCACTTACTTATTGCAACATCTGGGCATGTGGTCTTCTCTTCCTGGGCCTCCGTTTTCTCATCTGTAGATCTCAGTTGGCTAGGGTTGGCTGGGCAGATTAAATAAGAAGGCGAACGAGCTGGAGCTAAGAAAACCATCTGTTTTCTCCATTCCGTCTCTGGGCTGCCAAGAACGGCCGGCAAAAATCACATCATCACGCTTGTTGGCGCCAACACAGATTAATTTTCTTTAACTTCAGCTGGGTCTTAAGTACAGCTCAGCAACCCTCAATTGGTCCCCAAACTTCTTCTCTGTCCTTTCCTGCAGTAGCTTTTCTGCCCAAGCCCCCACCCCCCACCCCCTTTCCCTTGGGTCGATCAGACAACTGGGCTCAATGGAGAAAAACAGAGGCCTTTGTGAGGGCACCAGCTCCCACCACACCCCTCCTTCACGACTCTGGAGTGATCTGCCAGCACTATCCTATGTCTATGGCCAGCTGTCCCTTACCATCTCCTCCTGGGCCTCACACCCCCTTCCTCCCATTTCCCCCTCTCCACAGCTCCTTCCTCTCCATCCTAAGAATTCTCAGCTGCTCCCATTCCACAGTCCCTGCCTCCCACAGACCCCTCTCCTCTCCTTCCTGGGGAAGTTCTCCATCCCTGCCCCCTATCCTCACCTGCTACCCCCCCAGGTGGTCTTCCAAACAGATTCCCAGGAGCTCTCCTGCTCATTCACCCGCTTGGGGGCTTTCGACATGGGCCATGGTTTAGTGGCACAACAGCTGAGAACCCCAGGCAGGATGTGCCCCCCCTTTCCTGGGCCATTCGGAAGCCCACAAGGTTCATTTAGGACACGGGGATAAAGTTACCCGCTGAGGACTTAATTAATTCAGCACTTAATTAATGGCAGCTTAGCCCAACACTGACGTATTGTTTAAATCTAATCCTTCCACCTGGCCTGATCCTGTCTACGGGGACCCCCCCACCCCCAGCCCCTAGACTGTTTCTTCCTTCTGAAAACACCCTCCCTTTCTCCTCCATCCCCTGCTGCCCACGTGCCCCCTCTCAGGCCTGTTTCTGGTTGTTCTTTCTGGTCTTGCTCCAGGCCCTCTTGACAATGAAAACCTCTCTGACCAAAGTCATCAGGATGTTGATGGGGTCACAGACAGTGGCTTTAGCTTGGCAGCATCTGAAATTGCTGATCACCTTCTTCCTCAAATGTATGGCCCCTGGGTTTTCCCCAGCACCCAAGTCTCTCCTGGTTTCCCTCCCCCATCTGGCCACCTTTTCCTCATCCTTTGTGACCCCCTTTCCTTGTGCTCTAAGCCTCTAGGCTCCCTCCAACCCACTCCTCTCTCCTCTCTTGACTCAATTCTGGGGCCTTGAGTGCCAGACCCTTAGTTACAACTGCCTGTTACCTATTGCCACCTCAGAGTCATCAGGTCCCCAACCAAACACTATCCTTCCTGAGCCAGCTTTTCCTGAGTGTTCCATCTCAGTGACTTCTGTCACTCATTGAGTCAACTCGGATTTACCGAGTATCTACTAGATGCCAGGCACCGTCCTAATTGCTGCGATGCAACATTTGTGGTAGATATCGCGGATGATGCTCTGTTTAGATCCATTCCGATCCCTTTTAACCAGTGTTTTGTGACCCCAATCCCATGGTAAAGTGTGTTTGGGGTCCCACAACTAGCACCAGCAGTTGTTTTCTGCAGGACTGTTCTTAGTTGCTAGGAGTTTCTTTCCCCACAGGCACTGAGAGCCAGAAGTGCATGGGGATTTATGTCTCCTTCCTGCAACCCCACTGTGTGCCCCAAATCCCTTACTTGATACCTGACTGGTGTGTGAGTGTGCAAGCCCAGATTCCTTGCCTTCAGGAGGGGCAATTTAGAGGTGTGCCTGACCCTCCAAAACTCCCGGTGAGATCAGGTTGAGGCTACCCTCTGTGGGACCTTGTCTGCGTTCTCCCCCTTTCCTCTCCTGCTTCCCCACCCCCTTACCCATTTGTCTTGGGATCACTTCCTTTATAAACCACATGTACCTAAATTCTTGTTCCCTGGTTTGCTTCTGGGTACCCTCACCTAAGTCAGTGTTGAACACAATAGCCAAGGAGCACTATTCAGATTCTCACTCCTTCCATCCTCAGGGCCACCCCCTACTGTGTCCTTGTCACCTAGACAACGCACCAAGCTCCTCCCAGGTCCCAGGGTACAGCTGCATCTACTCTGGTTTCCTCCAGCTAATACTGAAACACACATATGACGGTGTCCTTCCTCTATCAAAACGCTCCCCATTGCCCTGACAAAAACATGGACAAAAGATTTGAACCACTACCAGAATGGCTAAAATTAAAACAAAACAAAATAAAACAAAACCCAACAATATGAAGTGCTGCCAGGGATGAGGAGCAATTGGACTCTCAAATATTGCTGGTGGGAGTGTGAAATGGCACAGCCTTTAAAAATGGTTGCTTATAAAGTTAAACATACATTTTACCATATAAACACAACAATTCCCTCTTGGGCATTTATCCTAGAGAAGTGAAACTTGTCCATATAAACACCTCTACATAGATGTTTATAGCAATTTTATCCACAGTTGCCCCACACTGGAAATGATCCAAATATTCTTCAACTGATAAAGAGATAAAACAACAACAAAAATTGTGGCACATCCATACAATGGAACAGTTCTCAGCAAGAAAAAGGAACAAATACTGAAACACACAAAGTGGATGGATCTCAAATGCATTATGAAAAGTGAAAGAAGCCAGACCCAAAGGCTACCTACCCTGTAATTCCATTTCTATGACACCCTGGAAAGGTGAAAGTAAAGGGACAGAGAACAGACCATGGTGACTAGCGGTTAGTGGCACATAAGAGAATTTTTTGGGGGGAGCGATAGAAATGTTTTATATATAAACTAGGGGCCCGGTGCACAAAAATTTGTGCACTTGGGGGGCTCCCTCAGCTCGGCCTGTGTCCTCTCGCAGTCTGGGATGCCTTGGGGGATGTCCATCTGCTGGCGTGCCTGGCCAGCCTGGGTGAGGGGCTGATGGCTGTTTGCAGGCTGGCCAAGCCCCCCAATGGGGATCCTCACCCCATGGGGCTGTGGCCAGCCTGGGTGAGGGGCTGAGGGCCGTTTTCAGGCTGCCCAAAGCTCCCATTGACCCAAGGTCCCAGCGAGGCTGACTGGAATCAGGTTTCTGGGGTTTATTTATCTTCTATAATTAAAACTTTGTTGCCTTGAGCAGAGGCCTAGACAGGCAACAAAGCCTCCTGTTTGCTTCAGCTCTGTGGCTTCTATAATTGAAACATTGTTGCCTTGAGCAGAGGCCCAGCCGGCCTAGGCAGGCAGTTTCCTCCATCGCTGGTGCAACGAAAGCATCCTGTTTGCTCTAGCTCCATCCAGCTGGCTGCCATCTTGGCTGGGTTAATTTGCATACAGCAGCTCTGATTGGCTGGTGGGCATGGCTTAGGTATAACGGAGTGGTGGTCAATTTGCATATTGCTCTTTTATTAGATTAGATTATGTTGGGGGAGTATGCAATTTTATGAATTTGTCAAAACTGTACAGAAGAGTGAATATCCCTGTATGTAAATCATATCTCAATAAACAGTACTTAAAACTTTACTTTTTTAAAAAATATTTTTTATTGATTTTTTTACAGAAAGGAAGGGAGAGAGATAGAGAGTTAGAAACATCGATCAGCTGCCTCTTGCACACCTCCTACTGGGGATGTGCCTGCAACCAAGGTATATGCCCTTGACCGGGATTGAACCTGGGACTTTTCAGTCCGCAGGCTGACGCTCTATCCACTGAGCCAAACCGGTTAGGACTAAAACCTTACTTTATTGAGTGCACATTGGTATAATTACTTTGGAAAACTGTTTGGCAATATCTACAAAAGCGAAACACATGCCTTTCCTCTCACCCAGGAGTTCCACTCCTAGAACTATGCCCAGTGGAAATAGGGACACAGATTCACCTGCTATAGAGGTATAGAAAATATTCATGCAGCTTTCTCTGTCATCATGGAAAACTGGAAACAACTCAAATGCCCATCAACAAGAAAATGAATAAAGAGATCCCCTGGTGGTATATCCATAGGAAGGAACACTCTACAGCAGTGGGAGAGAACAGAGCACAGCTACACACAGCAACATGGGTGACCCCCACAGACATATGTTTTGTGAAAGAAGCCAGACACAGAGAACACTCAAATTTCATTCATGTGAAGTTCAAGAACAAGCAACTTCTCGCCCCTTTGGTTATAGAAGTCAGGATAGTAACTCCTGCTGGACGGTGGGTACTAACTGGTAAGGGGTGCAAGGGAACCTTCTAGGGGGATGAAATTATTTTGTATCTTGATCTGGGTGGTGGTTACATGGGTGTATGCACAATAAAAAATCATTGAGCTGCCCACTTCAGCTCTGTATGATGTATTGCTTGTATTCTAGGCTTTTATAAAAAACGCAATATAGTCAGCACTCATTGGTTTTACTGACCAATGGTCAGAATTTGCAAGTGATCAGTTGGGAGAGAAGATGAGGAATAGCTGATCCCAGCTGCGATGCAAGATGGAACAAGCTGGTGCTCACGTGGGGCCCTGCTGCCCATGCAAGGGGACATAAATGCAATCAGGTTACCCAGGAAAGGTAGTTTAATTAGGTCCTATTTTATGTAATTCATATCTGATGGTAATCCCTCTGTTTACAGCCTTGGCACCATCTGGCCACTAGTTGTTGCTTCCTTGCTTGCTTAGTGTCCTTGTTGTGTCCTCTCAGAAAACTGACAAACTCAAAACCTCACCCTAGGGAACAAGGCTCACTGGCTCCTGCCTCTCCTCTTCTCTTCACTTCCCTTGGTTTCCCACCCAGTTGTGCACCATCCCCCTCTTGACCAAATCCTCTCACAGAGCCCCCGCAAACTTCATAGTAGTCAAGCCCAGGGGACATCATTCTTTCCTCCCTGTCCTCATTCCAACATTTCTGCTCACAGCCCAAGGGTGACTACTCCACCTTCTGGAAACACCCGCCTCCCTTTCTTAGTAGACCATCCTGCTGTCCACCTGACCCCCCTCTGGCTCTTCACCAGTCTGCTTGCAGGGCTTTCTCCCTGATACCAGGAAGGGAAGGCCCCTGATTCTTCCCCTTGTTGTTACCTCAGCTTCATGGACTGCCTCCTCCCTCCTGGTCACCCATTCTGGTTTATATTTGAGCTTAGACCAGTCCACCAAAGTCCCCATGGAGGACACTTCTCGTCCCTCCTCACTTGGGTGCACCCTGATGGCTCAGCCCTTCCTGTCCATCTCCTCTTGGGTCCCCAGAGCCACTGGCTCTAGAAATCCTGCTGGCCTGCTGGCCCATCCAGCTCACGTTTGGTGCGTGTCCTTTCTGTGACACTGTTTTGTCTGCCATTACACTCTTGCTGGGCCTCCTCACCTCTCTGGCTCAGAGGACTCCCATATCCAGACTTGCTGTGTGCCAATCGCCTTCCACATGGCAGTCAGAGAATCTTTAAAAATGAAAGCCATCTCTCAGACCCACAACGCTCCCCACTGCACTTGGAATAAGCTCCAAGGCCCTGTGTGAGGTGCCTGCCTGTCCCCCCACCATCCTACCACGCCCTACCTGCCCCTTGCTCACCTTTGCAGCCACACTGGCCTCTTTGCCAATCCTGGAACATACCAAGTTTGTTCCTACAATGGGCTCTTGCTCCAGAGGCTCCCTGTTGAATTGTGTCCCCCAGATTTATAGGTTGAAGTCCTAACTACCCCCCTGTACCTCCAAATGTGGCCTTATTTGGAAATAGGGTCATTGCAATTGTAATTAGTTAAGAGGAGGTCGCCCTGGAGTAGGGTGGGCCTCTAACCCAATATAACTGACATCCTTCTAAGAAGAAGACATTTAGACACAGATACACACACAGGTAGAACAAGGTGAAGATGAACGTGGAGATCAGGTGATGTCATGTGCCTGTATCCTCTGCTAGGTTATCGTGAGCACCATGTGGCCGAGGGCTTTCGGTGTCTTCTCCCTCATCTCTATGCCTGGGGCCTGGGGACACTCAGTCAATATCTTCACTTGGATACACTTTTCCAATCAGCAAATATTTAGTGAGAATGTCTGCTGAGGAACAGGACAGTCCTAGTCCCTGTACTCATGGAGCACCCTACCTGCAGGTGAAAAGACCAATATGAAACAAACAATCGCACAAATGATCAAACTATGAGGGAGGCAGACCAGGCGCCTGCTATGAGAGTGTAGTCAAGGAAGGCTGCCCTGAGGAGCAATGCTTTTGCTAAGATAGAACCACAGTAGATGGAGGCAGATGGAGGCGTGTGCAAAGGGGAAGAATGTTGGGAGAGCAGAAGCAGCACGCACAAAGCCCCTGAGGCTGGAATAAGAGGACACTATGTGAAGGACTAACGGGCTCTGTGGTTAGAGTGTAGTGAGCGATGGGAAATGCTGTTGGAAAGGGCGGAGCGATCAGCATTATGCAGTATTCTAAGGGCAATGGGGAGCCACTGGTTGTTCTAAGAAGTGAGGGTTGTTTTAAGCAAGAGTGGGCCTGGGTAGAAGAGGTCAGAGGTTATCACAGGCAGTGGGTGACTATCCCCTGGACCAGGGAGGCAGTGGGGATGGAGGTGAGGGTGCGGATCTGAGAAATATCTGCACGACTGAACAGGTGGGACTTGGCTTTGATTGTTGGGAGAGATGTGAGAGGAGTGGGATCAAGAATGACCTTCACATTTTAGCAAGACAGATGAGATGTCAGGAGTCGCAGAATGAAGGCACTGGGGAGCACAGTAATTCCCAGTCCCCTAGCCCTTGGCTTCCCTCAATCCATAGAGGCAGGGATTACTCGGGGCACATTCCCCTGACAAGTACACCCTTTTCCCCATCTTGTCCCCTTCCCCTTGCCCACCCCCAGCCTCTGCCACCCTTCCCTCCACCCCAGGGGTTCCATTCATGTCCCTTTGACACTCCAATTGCTTTCAATAATTAAAAAGAAAAAGATAGAGCTGCATTTCAGACATTTCAATTCAAGTCTGAAAACGTCCTTCAGCCGGCCCCTGGGATTAAGGCGGTTGGTCGCCAGGTGCAGAGGGTGATTCAAAGGCCAGGCCAGGCTTCCAGCTGCGGGGCAGGACCAAATCCCCCAATGCGAGCTGCTGGCAGGCCCAAGCTTCGAGGGGTTTGGCAGCAGGAGGACAATTTAATTTTGTTCCATTCAATGAAACATGTGTTCTTGTCCAAAGCTAATTTTCCATTGCCACTCGGGACCCCCCACGCCCCCAGCACATGTCCCTCTGTTCCATCGCTCACTCTGCAAGGCGTCCTTCCCTAGAGCTTCAAAATTCTGAAATTTATTGTCTCCATTTTTACAGAATCCTACATTGTGCATCTGTATTTGCTGTCTCTGGAGGGATATGCTGATGACCTTTAAGAAGGGGACCTCGAGGTGAGGGAGACAAGTGGGGGGTGGGGGGTGGGGGGTGGGGAGGCAGACTTCTCACCAAGCATTCTTTGTAGGGTTTGAATTTTGAACTGTGGGAATGTGTTTTCTAATTAAAAATTTTTAGATTAACAAATAACTTCCATTAAAAAATAATAGCTTTGTGGACTCTGCCTCCTTCCTAGCACACCTTGCCCCATCTTCTTTCATAGCCGAACTCTTATTGCCTCCCTTCTCCGGGTTCCTATGCCTTCCCCTGGGGAAGTTCCCCCAAAGCCTCTCCAAGGCCAGGTCACCTCCCCTGAACTCTGTGGACACTGCCCACTGTTGTCTACTCTGCCTTCTGGAGTGACCCCTCTTTCAGCATCTGCCCTTCGGCCCTGCCTTTTCCATCTTCCTGGTGGGCTCTTTTAAATGCCAGCATGACCCAGGCCTCTGGCTGGACCCTCTCCCAGTGTCTCCATCCCTAAAGCTACAACCCGCTCCTGGCTCCAGTGACCCTAGTGTACACCCCCACCAGCACAGGCTTGAGGCAAATCAGGGTCCTGCCCTGTGTGGTGACTGCTCTTACACCCCCAGGCAGGAGCCCTGATCCACCTGCCTCCTTGACACCCCCATTTGTTTCCCTTGGGACCCCCATACCTTACACAGACAGTTTGCCTGCTTCAAATCTGCATTCTACTCTTCCTTGCTGTGGACAAGTTTCTCAACCTGTGTCTGCTTCTTCCTGTGTAAATGGTCATAAAGCTATCTTATAGGACAGCTGTTAAGTGAATTAGTATAAATAAAGCTCTTAGAACAGAATCGGGCACGTTGACAAGGTCAGAATGTATTTGTTAGATTAAAATGTCCCAAATGAACTCCTGATCTTCCTCTTGGAAACTCAGTTCCCCAGCGGCATTTCTGCTGCCATTCCAGAAACCTGGGAGTTTTGCTTGCAATGTTTCCCTCCTCCTGCTCCTCTTCTTCCCCCATCACCAACTCTGGTCCATTTCACCTCCTAAATTTCTCTCTGTCTCTCCCCCCCCCCCCACTCGCCTATGACCTCCTGAAATTGTTCTTGTTAAGCTCATCAATGTTCTACTAATTGCCAAATTAAAAGAAAAATTTTAGCCTTCATTGAGTTTGAAATTTCCTGCTACATTTGGTCCTGCTGATCCCTCTCTCCTAGAAACACTTCCCTAGCTTAGTTTCCATGACAACTCGCTCTCAGCTCTGCTCACATGGCCACGTGGCACAGACATTTCCTTCTCCCTGTTGCTTTGGTAGGTGCCCCCAGCTCTGCCAGCACCTGAAATGGCGGTGGAGGTCCTTAGACCCTGGCAGGAGTCTCTATCTCTCAGTCTTCCTAAACCTTGGCCACTGACATGGTGATCACCCTGACTCCGTGTCTCCAGGTCTTCCTGGGGATCAGATTCCTGGCCCTGGCTCTCTGCTGGTCATCTCCTCAAGGTGTTTTGAGGCCCCTCAGAATCAACCCTGGACTGTGGCAAGGACCCCTCTCTGGACCACTTGCTTCTCCAAGTCCCAGTGAGATCCCCACAAAAGGAAAATCTGTCCATGGCACGTGCCTGCTCCGAACTCTTCCATGGCTCCCCATTGTCCACAGGATTAAGCTTGAGCTTCTTAACAGGGCATGCACTGCTCAGCTGACTTTTCCAGTCTTGTTTTCCACATGTTCCTATTTCATCCTAAACTCCAGGAACACTCAGCTGCCTTCAGTCACACGCGGTTCCTGTCCTCCATGGCTTTGTTCACAACATGCTCCCCTTGCCCGGAACCTTGGCAATCTCTTATACCCTGGTCCTTACTTCTAGAGAAATCAATTGAGGTATCACTTTCTCTAGGCATCTTTTTCCCATCCCTCCTCCCCCTCCATTCTGGGTCTCCAAGATGAGTTACAGTCCTCTTCTTGCGTTCTCATAACACTCTAGGCATTAACTCCAAGCCAGCCAGGACACTTTCGGTTGCAAGCAACAGAAGTCAAGTTAGAAACATCTTAGGCAAATGGGGACTGTATTGGCCCAGGAAGGGCAGGGTTCATCTGGGTTCTTAGGAAACTGACTGTAGAGATGAGAGATAGGGAAAAGTTCAGGATACCCATCTACACAAATATGAAGTATGTGTTATTGTTATTTATTTATTTGGTATTTATTTAACAGCTTTATTGATATACAAATGGCATACTGCTCATATTTTAAGTGTACAGTTTGGTATGTTTGGACATATTATATATCCACCTGTGAAACCATCACCTGTCAATCTAATATACATACCCAAGACCCAAAAGATTTCTGTGTCCTTTTGTGATCTCACCTTTTCTTCCCATCCCACCTCTCCCTCTCCCTCCATCCCCCAAGCCCCAGCGATCTGCTTTCTGCCACTGTACATTCATTTGCAGTTCCTAGAATTTTATACAGTGGAGTCGTGCAGCATATACCCATATCTTATCTGGCTTCTTTTCACTCAGCATAATTATTTTAAGATATCCAATCACTCATTGACGGATATTTTGTTTTCTTTTTCCTCTCAGTTTTTGGCTATTGTGAATAAAATTTCTATGAGCATTCCCGTACCAGTCTTTGGGAGGACACATGCTTTCATTTCTCTTGGGTAAATAGGAGAAAAATGGCTGGAACGTGTGGTAAGTGTATGTTTAACTTTTTTAAGAAACTGCCGAATTCTTTTCCAAAGTGTTTGTACCACTATACATGCTCACCATAATGTATGAGAGTTCCAGCTGATACACATCCTCACCAACACTTGGTGTGAGCAGTCTTTACTTTTAGACATTCTAACACGTGGTGTGCAATTATGATTTTGTGCATTTCCCTGATGACTAGTGACGTTACGCATCTTTTCGTGTGGCTATTTCATCTGTATATCTTCTTTGGTGAAGTGTTTGTTCAAATCTTTTGCTCATTTTTTTCTTGCTTGTTGTCTTATTCTTGAGTTTTAGACTTCTTTATATATTCTAGATACAAGTCCTTCGTCAGATGTATGTCTTGCAAATATTTCCCTCCCATTCTGAGGTTTTTCTTTTCATTTCCTTATCAATGTCTTTCAAAGAATGTAAGTTTTCCATTTCAATAAAATTGTCTAATTTATCAATTTATTCTTTTATGGGTTATACTTTTGGTGTCACATCTTAGAAATCTTTGCCTACCCCAACGTCACAAAGGTTTTCTCTTAGGTTTCATTCTAGATGTTTTATAGGGTTAGGTTTTACCCTTTTTTTTTTTTTTTACTTTTATCTAAATGTCTGAATTAGTTTAAGTTGGGTTTTGGTCTTGCAAAGGAGAGAGTCACTGTGAATATTGTACTGTATGTAGGAGGAAAAGCATACAGCCTTCCATGAGCCTCATCCCCCTCGGGATAAATCCTCAGCTCCCTCGCATATCTCAAAGGGCCTGCTTCCCCACCACCCTTAGCTCTGATTTGAATGAATGCCATTCCTTGAGCCAATGCCTGAGTTTTAGGGCAGGTTGAACCAGCTTACCAACTGACCAACTCCATTCCCCCTATCTTCCAGATACAAAGGTTTTTTAATTTGACACAACCACCCTCATATGCATCTTCCAGGGCTTGGCTATTTACTTCCCTGGCCTTCATCCAAGCTTACTTATCCTGAGTCCCATGCCCTTAGGTTCAGGGTCCTAGCACATTTTATTCCAGTCTTTTTATTTTATTTTTAAAAAATATATTTTATTGATGTTTACAGAGAGGAAGGGAGAGGGATAGAGAGTTAGAAACATCGATGAGAGAGAACATCAATCAGCTGCCTCCTGCTAATCATGCGGGCATCTCCTACTGGGGATGTGCCAGCAACCAAGGTACATGCCCTTGACTGGGATCGAACCTGGAACCCTTCAGTCCGCAGGATGATGCTCTATCCATTGATCCAAACCGGTTAGGGCTCCAGTCTTTTTAGTAAATGTATTTTTTTTCTTTGTTTCCAGAGTTGCATATGATCTGTGCCCTGATTTTTCACTTGCTATTCCACTTCTATATCATAGGAATTTTCTGGAGCTTTTTGTAAAAAAAATAAAACAACTCCGCCCCCCCCCCCAAAAAAAACACAAAACAAAACAAACCTCAAACGACCCAATTAGTTAATGAATAATAGTCCATTTAAATGGATATAAAATAATTTGCTTAGCATTTTCCCCATCGTTGGTTATTTCTACTGTTGTTGTAAAAAACAAGGCCATACGACATCTCTTTGTACATAAATCTTTGTCAGTTTGAGATTGTTGTCTTCTGATGGAGTGCTGTAAGTGTAATTACCAGGTCAGAGGCTGGCGTGACTTACATTCCTATCAGCAGTATTGCCTGTGTCATCACACCCTCGCCAGCATGGGGTATTCTCATTAAAAATTTTTCCTGCCCTCTGTGATGGGCAAAAAGTGTTATCTCACTGTTGTTTCAATTTACCTTTTAAAAAATAATTAGATATTGGAAAATAGGTTCAACCTATACGCCATAAAAAATTAATCTTCTGTTAATTGAGTGTCCCTATCCCTCCACATTTTTCCATCAGTAATTTGAATTTTTAAAACTCAATTTGTATGGATTCTTAAATGCCAAGGATATTAACCCTCTGCATGACATCCTCCAAGTTGATTTCAATTTTCATACAGTTAAGTTTAAACTTTAAAACCTATTTCCTTTTTCTTTTCTTTGTGAATGCTTCCTTTGCTTTTCGGCTTAGATGGTAACACTCATCCGGAGTTTTGAATGAACACTTACTTCTACTTTATTGGAGTATGATTTTTAATATAAGTCCTTAAGCCATCTGAACTTAGTGTTGCTATATGACATGAAATGAAAAATGAAGTGGATTTGCTTTTCCAAACAGCTTAGCGATCATTTGAGCACCTTTAATTGACTAATCCCTTCTTTTCTCGCTGCTTCAGTAACCGTGTGGGGTATAGTGATATTTTTCTCATATCCTGAGTGTGGCTGTAATACGCCCTCCACCCACTCAATGCCTGAGCTTCCTGGGGGCTGCCCGTGGGTGCTGACATTAGGAAGGGTCCCTGGCTTGGCTTTCAGCTCCTGTGTGGGCTTTGGTAAGTTCACAGACAATGGTTATGACACTTTTGTCTCCAGGGAAGACTAGAGAATGAGTTATAGCTTCTGAGGCTTGAGAAAAAAGACTCTGGATTCCACAGAGCTGGGAGGATTTGACATCAAGCTAAGGGAAGGACAGAGAGTTTATGCATAGACAATAGGCTGACACGGCAATTCACAATGACGTCAGAGTCTGGGCCCCCCAAAGGGACAATGAGCTCAACCTGTGGCCAAAAGTGGAGAAATCCAAGGGGATTGACCAGAGCTTTGGCATTGCTTGGGTCCCCAGGAGAAGCACAGGTCCCAGCCCCTAAGCTGAATCCCAAGGAAGAATATGATGGGGTTCTAGACAAGTCGGGGGATCCAGAGCTTTAAGTCTTTAATCCATCTGAACGTAGTGTTGCTGTATGTCATGAAATGAAAAATGTCTTAAGTCCAGCGAGGTCCATCAAAGTCAGCACAGAGTGTCTCTAGCACCCTGAGGGGGGCTGGGGAGCATCAGAGCGTGTCATGCATCCATAGGGGACTGGTGGGCTGAGGCCCAGGGAAGTCAGGGAAACCTAAGAGGATGCATGACTCATGGAGACAATGTCTGTGGCTGCCAGCACATGAGGATGGGACCAAAAGAGGAGAGTTCCTGCCAGGTGTGGCTGAGCAGCATAGTGATCCTGCCTGTGACCATGTGGCAGTCCCCAAGTCCTGGAGCCTGAACTTGTACCCAGCCACTGTGGCCTCATTGATGTGGTTTTGAGTTATATTTGATGTTCAGGATGGTTGGTCAAACCTTGAATTCCAGGAAGCCCTCTAGTGAATGTCTCCTCTTGAAGACTCACAAACTCTACTTTCATCTCTCACAACTTTTACTTCTAATTCTGGACTTGATTTCTCCCACAATCAACTTTGGACTGGGAGGCTCCTGTCAGAGCTCATCCTGGGAGGTAGTGGTGCAGGGATTCTGGAGTCAGAAGCAAGGAGAATGGCCATGAGCACACTCTGAGGTCTCCAGAGCCCATATGCCCCTGGCTGGTCACAGCTTCCTTCTCTGCTTGCCTGTAAAATGGGCTACCCTTCCCTACCTGCCTCATGGATTTTGTAATGATCACAGGAGACAATGGCTATGATCCACTATATAAAAACCTGTGCCCACACTATGGTAGGTTGTCCTGGTTCTATCTCCTTCCCTCATGTCCCATAAGTCTTGCATGGCAAAAGTGCCAACCATCTAATCCATCCCCCCAAATGCTCCTAATTCCTCATTCACTCTCCCATGCAGAAATTGGCAGCTCCCCCCCCCAAAAAAGTGTTTTTTGTCTGATTGTTCTATTGATCATCAACTCTTTTTGATTAAAAAAAATTTTGACCTTCCATTTCAGACATTAAGTACAACTTGGAACAAGTCAGAAAATGTTTTATTCAACAATCTCTGGTTGGCTGCCCCAAGCTGGGGATGATTCCAAATGCATGAGAGAGGGTTCCAGCCATGGGCAGGATGAAAATCCTGCTACAGTGAGACGTGGTAAAGTCACAAAGGTCACATACAAATTCCCGAAAGAAAGTGGTATGCAAGTTACTCAGTTAAAGGCCAAGTATTGAATTCTCTCCCGGGAGCTGGATGCACGCTATTGCCCAGGATGCATGCCTCTTGTCACGTGGCCTCATTTCCTTGGAGGCCTCATTTAGCTAATTGCCTCTGTTCTGCAATGGCTTATATCCCACAGGTGCCTTCCGCTAGGGAAAATTAATATGCTAATATTGCCCTTTCATTAAGAACAAACCAAATGAAAAATTCTGCACCCTTTATCTACCTTCTTCCTTTTACCTTCACTCCTGATCTGTGCACCCTCCTGCAAAAAACTGGCAAAAAGGTTCCCAAAGACCAGCTTCACAGTACCCACCTCCGACACCCCTGCCCATGGCCCACCACTGGCCACTCTGACTTTTGGAAGCTCTCCTCCCTGGGCTCCAGAACCCAGAAGTTCAGATGACTCTATCCTCAGCACACTCAACAGACTACCCTTCTTGTCCAAAGTCTGCGGCTTCTCCAGAGTCCTGTGTCTCATGGAAAGACACCACCAGCCACACAGATGCCTGGGGTCTTCCTCCTCAGCTCACTAGCACTCACTCACCCCCTCCATAGTCCAGGCCGAGGTCTTGGAGACCTGACCTCCTAGTGGCTCCTGGATCTTCTCAATTCTCATCAACTCCATCCCAACGTGCTAGTCCAAGCTACTTCCCAGCCCTGATCTGGATGGCAGATGAGAAGCTGACCTCTCCAGGGTGTCCCTGCAGCCCTCTTCCCCCTGCAATCCTTTCCTCACCAGAGACCAGAGTGATACTTTCAACAGGCAAACAGGAATTTGCCATCGCTATTTTTTAACTTTCCAAAGACACCCTACCCTGTTCATTCTTGAGAGAAAGCTCCAAACCTCCCCAGCCTGTGGACTCCTTCAATGGCCTCACTGGCCTCCTTCCCTTCCCAGATCATACTCTGCAGGGCCTTTGTGCTTTCCCTCTGCTTGGACTGCTCTTCCTGATTCTTCTTGGCCTGGTTGATACCCACTCTTTAAGATCCCGCCTGGGAAACGTTAGCAGATCTTTCCCTCCCTGACTCTGCGTCCCCTTGCTGATCTCAGCACCATACACCTCTCCTTCATGATTATCCTTTTATTCATGGGATTTCTTGCTTCATGTCTGTTTCCCCCTTTAGACTATTAGCTCTGTGTGGCCAGGGATGTGTCTGTCTTGCTCACATGGTCTCCCCAATGGCCAGCCCATAGGAGATGTTCAAAAAACATTTCTTGAATTGAGTTGAAAATTTTCTCTTGACTTCACACTCCACTCTAGCTCCAAGACAATCCTTCTTGAAACTTCTCTAATTATCTAAATTTAATTATTTAAACTTCAGTGAAACTGGGCACCTTTGCTGACTATCTATCATCCCCAGGCACTGCGGTCGGGGTTCTGCTCCATCTCACCCCTGAAACTGCTCTTGCTGAGGGCTCCGATAACCTCCTAATTACCAACTTCAGTGGGTGTTTTTCCATCCCTGTCTTATTGGAATTCTCTGCAGGGTCTGATATTGTTGATCACTCTCGCCTTCTTGAAACGCTCGGCTCTCTTGGTTTCCATGACAACACCCTCTCCTTGTTTTTAACCCAACTCTATGACGACTTTTCCTTCCCAGTCTCATTAATCAGAGTCGGTGAATCAACCACCCTTGAAATGTTAGGGTCCTGAAGACTCGATATTGTGAAGATGTCAGTTCTCTCCAAATTAATGTACAAATTCAATGCCTTCATAATCAAAATCCCACCAGGATTTTGTAATGGAACTTAATAAGCTGATTCTAAAGGTCATATAGAAGAGGAGATGGGAACACAGTAGGAGGAAAAGGCCTGATTGGCCCTAGTAGGCATTTGAGAAAGCAACAGTGATTAAGCAGCATGGTCAGAAACAGGCACTCTACCCACAGAACTGAAGAGTTCAGGATCAGATCCATGTCCAAAGGAAACTTGCCATGCTCTAGGCATGGCCTTTCAAATAATGGGCATTAGTCCCCAGCAGCACAAAGCTCCTCACTCCTCAGCAATTTGAAAGAGGCTCATCCAGGCAACCTGCCTCTCACTGGACCATTTTCTTTCTTATCCATCCCTCCTCCTCCCTTCAAAACTTGCCTGATGCAGGTATCATTCCTTTAAGATCTGCCTCTTTTTTTTCTTCTTTTTCTCTTGGTTTTCCTGTAAAAAAAAACCCACATTATCTTGGATGGTGAGTGTACTGCATATTTTGTTCTTGTTCTCTTCTGAATTTTTGAAATAAATTACCATAAAAACAGTGATACCTGAACACTGCAAAAAATGTGGAGAGTAACAGCATGGAGAACAGAAAAGTCCTGACAAGAATCCCAACAGCCACGGTCGTGTTACGTGAAAATGCATCTGAAAAGCACATCTCTTCTCAGTCCTTTTTATGCATTTGTTTACAATAAAAGCTTTTATTATATGTATAATTCTGCACCATCCTTTTACACTGATTATATGCTAGACATTTCCCCGTGTTAGTCAACATTCTTTGTAATTATAATGTTTAATGGCTGCCTAATAATCCACTTAATGAAGGAAACATAATTTGGTTAGCTATTCTTCTGTAGCTGGAGATTTTTTTTATAGCTTCCTGTGTTTTTCCTCCCTTTCTTTTTAGCTATTACAAAGAAAAGCACAGTGCAGATCTTTCTGTACCTATCTTTGGGCGGGTTTTAAATAATTTTCTTGGGATGCACTTCCTGTGAATGGAATTTCCGAGTCAAACAGTATGAACCTTTTCGGGACTCTTCACGGTCTTACCCAAATTGCCTTCTGGAAAGGCTTTGCCACTTGACAGTTGTGCCAGCTGGGCAGGAGAGGCCCCATGCCCCCAGGGCTGTAGCACTGTTTCAGGGCCCAAAGTGGATCTCTCCATTCCAATTTGCATCTAGTTTATTATGACAAGTTCAACATTTGTAACTGAATTTGCGTTTTGAACCTCATCTTTCATAGATGGACTCTTACCTCCTTTTTTAAAAAAAATAGATTTTATTGATTTTTTTACAGAGAAGAAGGGAGAAGGATAGAGAGGTAGAAACATCGATGAGAGAGAAACATCAATCAGCTGCCTCCTGCACACCTCCTACTGGGGATGTGCCCAAGGTACATGCCCTTGGCAACCAAGGTGCATGCCCTTGACCAGAATCAAACCTGGGACCTTACGGTCCGAAGGCCGATGCTCTATCCATTGACCTAAACTGGTCAGGGCCTCTTATCTCTTTTTATTGCCCCAACATTTCATTATGAAAATTCTTACTGCCTCTTCACTTGTTTAATTTATGAGAATTTTCCACACAGAGAAGCTTTACATTTCCCATAGTCAATTATATTTGTATTCACTATTAGAATTCTCTCTACTGCTGTGAAGGCTACAGTGTCCTCTCTCAATCACAGTTTGGATAATAAATCATCCCATCTTTTTTTCTAGTTAGTAGTCTGCTGCTTTTTTGTTTGTTTGTTTGTTTTCCATGGAACTCTTTAAATTACCTAACATTGGTTTCGGTGGTTAGCATTAAAGGAGGTAAAAATTGCTTTTTGTTTCCCAAATCCTTCCATTTCCCATTCATTTGTGATGGCTCTGCTCTTGGAGACCACAGAGGTTGATATTCTGGGGACCTGCATCAGGGCTTCATATTCTACTGCCTTGAGATGTCTTTCTTTTTCTTCATCTTCTTTTTTTGGTAAAAGTATGTTATTTTGTTTTAGATTAAAATGCAATATCTTAATTAGGATTAGAGCCCTTGAGATCTCTATTTCATGCCAGCCTGGTTGCCAAGCATCTGTCTTCCACTTCCAACTTCCTTCTGGTCTCTCACCTGGGGTTTCCTACAGCTCCCACTTGTACACATTCTCTAGCTATTCTCCCAGGAAGTCCAATCATATCAATGAGCTCCGTAGGGGCAGGTGAGGGGTGGATACAGCCTTGAAATCCGGAAACAGGGTCAGGAGATCTAGGTTTGACCACTGCCCCCACCAGCGGTACACTGTATCTCTGGACACCTGTTTCCCCTCCTGTAAAATGGTGTTTCAATGGCCAAATGAGGTAGAGAACATCAGCTAATGTGTGCGAAGTACAGGAATACTAGCGTGGTCAGGGAAGAAATGGCCTTCAGGGAGCTTCCAGGAGAGTAAGAGTGGGGGCTCTTCTAGGGGAAAACCCTTCAAACCAGAGGAAAGTGCCAACTCCAAAAAAGTTATTACAAAGCCTGTGAGGGAATGTTGAGGAAGGAAAGAGGAGAGACCCTGCTCTGGACAGGTATCTGGGGAGAGCCTCTCTGAGGTACATTTAAGGCTAAAAGGCTGAGGGGTGGGGGTAGGGGAGAGCTTTCCTGGGATGAGGAGCAACATGAGCAAAGGCTGTAAGAGAAGAATGAGCTTGCGGAACTGAAAGCATTAGCTTGTGGCCAGGGGACAGGAGTTGGAGGATCCAAGGGACATTAAAATGCAGATGAGCAGATCAGGGGAGCCTTGAGAAAGACAATGGGTATTGTTCTCAGAGCAATAGGAAGTCACTGAAGGCTGGTGATATGGATGAAAATGACAGGATCCTATTTATGTTTTAAGAAGTCTCTTTTACTGCCATGTGAAAGCTGTGAGGCTATTGTGGTAAGGAGATGGGAGATGGGAAGTGGCTGGCACTAGGTGGTAGCAGTGGGGTGAGGGAAGGGCCAGATACTGGAGACAGAAGTGCCAGGATTCCCTGGATTTGGGTGGGAGGGGTGAGGGCAGAAAAGACTCAAAGATGACTCTCAAGGGCCAGGTTTGGGAAATTGAGTCAAAGATTGGTTCTTTTGTAGAAAAGGAAAGACAAGAGGGAAATAAAAGTTTTGAGAAGTTAGCATTCTGATTGGCTCTGGCAAGTTTGGGGTGTCCATGAAAGACATCCAAGTAGAGCTGTTAGCTGGAATATTGGGCATGCCAACTTAGGGAGGGCAGGGGTCAGGGGGGCATAACTAGTCATTAGTGACCACCCAGGGTGAAAATACAGAGGAAGATGGAAAGGGCTCAGACAGGAATCTTGTCTTGAGGGAACCCAACACCTACATGGTGGGTGGAGGAGTGGCTAGTGAGGGTGGAGGTTAACTGGGAAATCTTGGTGTCATGGAGGCCAAGGAGAGATGCTTTCAGGGGGGAGTAGTCAGCTGCCATGGGGCCCAATGAGTGTAAGGAGAGAAAAGCATCCTTTGGATTGGGCAATAGAGGGTTGTTGAATAGAATGGCAGCGGTGAACAAGGGATGGGGAGTAATGCCAGGCTAGTGGGCAGCACTGTCACCTATGAAGAGTTGGGCCAACATTGGCAGGAGAAGTCCCACGCTACTCCGGTGCACATTCTTTGAGCACATCTCCTGATGCCCAGCCATGAAACTATCTGGTAACATTTCCAAACCCACAACCCTTTCGTCCTCACCTATCCTAACAGCTTCTTTTGCCTGTAATCTCACTCCCTCGGAGTTCTCACATTGTGCTTTTGATTAAAAGAACATTTTCTGAACCTCCATTTCAAACATTTGATTTCAAGCAGAAAGTAATTATCCTGCCTCTACCTAGCTCGCTGCTTGTTGCTATGTGCCAAAAGGTACAAAGAATGAATAAGACATGGCCCCGGACACAGGCAGGATAAAACTACTGCTAATTAGAGCTGTAGTTAAGTACCCAGAGGGCAGAGAAAAAGCCTCCAGAAGAACATGGAGATCAGGTGATTTGTAAAATGTACATGAATCAATTTTGTTCCTTTCCACCAACACAGCTAATCCCTTCACCTCTACACTTAATCCCACCACTCCAGGGCCCCTTTCATTACCTGTTCTTGCTCTTCAAACTCTGAAACTCAGGCTTATGTAGCCCTCCTCCATTCAAATATCAGCATGAAAGAAGTAGCATTTTCCCCACTGTCCCCTCCTCCAGGTACCCCTTTCCCTCCTGCTTTCCCAGTCATACCCTCTATCATCCCCACCCAGATTGGCTTCTGCCTCATTCCCTCAAAGTTGCTGTGGCAAAGATCCCCAAAGACCAGATCCAGGAGATGCCTTCACTTCCCTTGACTCCTGTGCACCAGTGGCCACTCTGATTTCTGGAAATGCTCTTTCATGGACCTCTGAGATCTTCCTTCCCTTGTCTTCTCCTCTTTCTCAGACTCCAATGGTCTTGGCCTCTTCTTTCACTGTGCACCTTTTCCCTAAAGCTTTGCCTACCTCCTGGGGGCTGATTCCCCAAGTAGAGAGTCCTGTCCTAACTTCCTAGACCAACACACTAATCTTTCTCTAATGACCATTCTCCCATTTGCAGTCCAGAGCTCTATTCTGAGTTCCAGAACTCAATGGTCAACCATCTACCAACATCTCAGACATCCCAACAACATGATCCAAATGAAACTCCTAGTCTGTTTGTCTCTCTTCACTTCCCTATCTGTTTTTATTCAAATTCCTAAATTTGTCCTCATCTGGTGTTTCCTGTTTAGGGAAATGACAATATGTTATAGTGAGAGACACTTGATAGTCACCCTACAACCTCCTCCTACTTCACCTGCCACATCTGTTTTGAAGTTGGTTGATCTACCTTCTAACCATCATCATTAGTAGTTTAGTCTACATCATCTTATGATTGGTCCACTGCAGTTACCTGATAATTGGTCTCCTTAAATCCATTATTCCCACAAATAATCTAACCCCACAGAGCAGCCAGAGTGTGTCCCCCCCGCAACAGAATATGTGTCCTTTTAATGCCCACCTCCTACTTAAACCCATTCAATAGCTCTTAGAGAAAGATCAACTTTGATTAATTCAGCCTCATTATACACTACATTCCTTCCACTGGACATGTTTCCTGCCAATAGTCTTTTCTCCTTGGTTCTTGCTAACAGAAGCCACTCTCCAAGTGACATAGATTGATCTATTGAGTCACAGTGGTCAGGTTCACTTCTCTTGCTAGTGGTTGGTTTTATGAGTGAGCATTTGATACAAATCTGACCAATGAGAGGTGGTGGGTCTTTTGTAGAAGGGTTCTTAGTCCTTAAAAAGAAGTATAAGAAAGAATCACTTTCTTTTATCCATCTCTGGATCCATCATTGTATGATGGATACAATGCCTGGAGTGTCTGCAGCCATCTTGTAATGATGGGGACAGGAGCCCATATGCTAAAGATTGGGAGAACTGAAAGAGGAACAGCCTCTCCTGGAACTTCTCATAATAAATTTCTTATTGTTTAAATGTTTTCCAGCTGAATTCTCTGTCACTTGTGTCAAAATTGTTCTTACCAATAAGTTCTGCAGCCATCATGGCCTTTTGGTTTCTGGAATGCACCATCCTCCCACCACGGAGCTTCCCATGAGCTGTTTGCTTATGGGCATTACTCTCCTCATTCCTAGACAACTTCCACTCTTCTCATCAAATGTTACTCTTTTAGTCTAGGAAGATTTATCCATGGCACCTATTAGAGTTTAAAACTATGGAGTTCTTTCTTCTCTTGATAAATATCTGGCTGTTTTGCTGGCCTGGCAGCTTATATGGGCAGGAAGCAGGTCTGTTTTTGCCCAGCATTGTGTACCTCTTACTTGTTGGTCCCAGTGCTTAGATGAAACAAGTTCACTGATTCAGTCAGGGTCCTGATGAGAAAGAGAGTGATATACTCAAAAAAATTAACTGAAATTGATTTAATGAAAGAACTATTCAGGTGAGGGGTCTTCTTAAATCCATTCTTCCTACCAATAATCTAACCCCACAGAGTAGCCAGAGTGGTGAGGCGTTCCAGAAAAGATGAAGGACCCAGGGGTGAGCAACAATTTAAAGCCATCACCACTTCTAGGACTGAAGAGCTGAGAAGAGGGTGTGTGTTTTCAGCTCCTCAGGAGAAAGCTGTGGCTTTAAGAAAGGGACCCCACCTGTGACCATAGTAAAGGAATGCAGTTAGTGCCAATCCACAGCACATAGGAAGACAGCCAGGTGAGCCTCACCCTCCTCCCTCCCCTCACTCTCTTGCTAGTTCTTTTACTGGTCAAACTCAACGAAAACCAGAGGGCAAGGAGACTGAGTGGTGTAAAGGTCAGCCATGCAGGGCACAGAACAGGATGGAGAAAGATAGAGAATGGTTTTGAAGGAGCCAGTGAAGAATATCTGAACAGGCATCAAATGACCTTCTAGCTACTCAATTCAATGTACCCTTTCACTTTCTTATCAGTGTCAACCACCCTGCAGAATTTGACAGTGTAGACAACCTTCTCCACAAGGTTTTCAGGCCTGGAAAGGGCATCACAAGGGAATCTTTTCTGTCTCGCCCACTTCACTTGAGATGTCTGCAATCATAGCCACGTGTTTCCTTTCAACTGGGCTCAGAGAATGGATCCCAGCTCATACATTGTTCCTCTTTTCATCCTCTCCCTCTCTGCTGGTGCCCTCTTTCAAGATGAGAAAATTCTAGGGTCTCTTGTTTTCAAAAATCCTCCCTTGATCACCCACATTTTTCTTCCTGCCATCCAACTCCTCCCCTAGTCACCCAATCTTCTCAAAGGAGGGGTCGGTGTCTCCTACACTCATTCACTCTACTGCCTCCGGCAAACTAGATTTTACCTCCTCCCCTCTCCCCCCTGCCAAGGTTCATAATAGCCTCCTGATTGCTAAATTCAAAGGACTTTGCTTTGTATTTTTCTGAGATTCGGGCCATATAGCAGCGTTGATTACTTTCTCCTTGAAACTCTTCACTACCTTGGTTGCCATGGCAACCCCCTCTCCAAGTTGTTTGTCTCATTTCTCTGGTCTTTCCCTCTCCCTCTCCCTCCTTTGTCGCCTGCCCACACCTTAATCAGCCCCTCAAATGTCGCTGTAATTCAGGATTCTGTTCAAGGCCCCCTCCCATTCTCTCTATGCATTTTCCCTGGGGTTCCCATTCCTTTCTATCCCTGGGCTGGCCCCTCCAGTCAAATCTCTTCCTGAGCCTCAGGCTATGAGATCCAGCTGCCTACTGGGCATTACATGACTGTGCCCCCAGGCCCCTCAGCTCTATCCATCCAAGACTGGGTTCATTGTTACCACCCTCAAAACTGGCCCCCATGCTGTGTTCCCCACCAGCCACTGAATTTCCTGCCCCTTCATCCTCCTCCCCACTTACACACACGAGACTCACCCTTGGCTCTACCCTTACTCCCATCCCAACAAGCCAACAATCATCAAACATTTTTTACTTTATTTTCTAAAGATTTTTGGCCAGCCCCCTTTCATTGCTCTAGGTCAGGCCTAATCCTATTTTATCTAGGCCATAGTATCTTAATTGGTCTCCCTCCCTAAAGACTGTAAACTTCCAAATCTAGCCATCACACTGGCTACTACTGTGGTTTTCCCAAAACACAAATTGGAGACGTCACTGGTGTAAAAACTTTCAATAGTATCCGCTGACTGTAGTATGGAGGGCCTGATCTCCGTCCTCTTCTTCAGTAACACTTTTCCCATTCCCTCCTTCTCTCATATTCCAGAAACACCAATGCCCTCAAGCCTCATTTCCTGGGCTTTGCTCAGAGTGTCCTTCCAGTTCTTCTAACTTGCTCATTCCAAGTCAGACCAGTGCGCTCCCCTTCATTCCAAGTCAGTGCTCTCCTCCTCTGGAAAGCTCTGTGCATCTCTATGTTCCATTATTGCATTTACCAGACTATATTTTATGGTCTACTAAAATGTCATGTAGTAGGATAACATTTTATATATTATTCAATGTGCCCTGCCCACTTCCTTGCCCATCACTGTTTTGTATAACAAATGACCACAAATTTTAGTGACTTAAAAACACAATTTATTACTTCTCATGGTTCTGGGGTTTGACAGGGGTCAGTTGGGCGGTTCTTGTTTAAAGTCTCTTAAACAACTGCAGTCAGATGGCAGCTGGGCTTGACTCATTGAAGGCTCCGCTGGGCTTCCTGCTCAAGAAGGTTCATTAACATAGCTGGCAGTCAGCTGAGAGCTCAGGGAATTTGTTCACTATCATGCCCACATGTGGATCCACCACATGGATTGGACTTTTCACAGCATGGCAGCTGTGTTGCAAGAGTATTTTGAGAGGCTTGTGCAGAAGCTACAAGGCTGCTGATTGTGAGGTTCGCGGCGCAGGAGGAAACTGAGTCAGAGAATCAGGAAGATTGAAGGAAGGGAATTTATTCTGCGCTCCCAGGTGAACCCCAGAGGTCCCGTGGAGGGGGAGTAGGGGTTGTTTTTTATACAGCTGTTCAGTGAGGGCGGGGGAGCATGAATAGTGGGCGCTCCCGCGGGGGTGGGGGTGTCTTCAGGTTTCCAGAAAGGCTGTGGAGGTTCCCCTGGGGGGGGGGGTGGTCTTCACAGCTTCTAAGTTGGTGCCATCTGTCTGGTAGCTGACCTGTTAGGAATTCCGGGGAAGCTCGTGGAGGCATGTAACAGCCTTGGACCCCCCTCCAGCCTAACATTGATGACCTAGTCTCACAAGTCCCAGATGTCCCTTCTGCTACATTCTATTGGCCAAGAAAGTTACTAAGGCCAGCCCAGATTCATGGGGAGGGTAAGTAAACTCCACCTCCTGACATGAGGAGTAGTATGTGTATACAAAAAGGTGTGTGTGTGTGTGTGTG